>CM076582.1:561418753-561568194 GCA_034641835.2 Pinus albicaulis
GTTGGAGCTTCCCTATCATGTTGTAGCTTGATAGATGTCAGTTGTAGCTGACTGAGGTAGGAGCCTCCTGTAGGTTGTTGCCTGCAGAAAATAGATGGGAGTTGGTACTTCCACATCAAGTTGTAGCTTGATAAAATGTCAGTTGTAGCTGACTGAGGTAGGAGCCTCATGTAGGTCGGTGCCTACAGAAAATCAGTGGTGAGAGGGAGTTGGAGCTTGCCTTTGCATCACAACAATAATAAGATATGGTTTTCTCCCTTTATGGGTTTCCACTTATATCTGGTGTCTCTGTGCATGATGTTTATGTGTTGATGTGGTTTATCTCATCTGCTTAATACTTGCTGCTCTCATATTAAATCTACTGTTACGTTATATTAATACTTGTTGCTCACATTCTAAGACTACTCACGTATTAAGTTGAACATGAAATGAAGGTGTAAATAAGTTTTAATGAAAAAGTTTTTAAAGTCCATGAATGTGTTAAACTGATTGATGAGAGTGCTGATATGGCAAAGAGGTGCTTAGCTGGAAGCTGGTCATCCACCATTCCTTCTTTACCTACAGGGAGAGCTAACCTGGACAAAAAATCTGCAACAACATTTTCCTTTCCAAGTTTATCAACAATAGTCAAATCAAATTGTTGCAAAAGTAACAACCATCTAATTATTCTAGCATTAACATCCGGTTTGTTCATTAAATACTTGATGGCTGCATGGTCAGTGTGAACAAAGGTTTGATATCCAGTGGCATAATTCCTGAATTTGTTCAGTGCATGGACAATGGCCAACATCTCCTTCTCAGTAACAATATAATTCAGCTCGGCTTTGGAAAAATTCTTATTGATGAAATAAATGGCATAAGGGATTTTGTCCTCTAATTGTCCTAATGCTGCCCTACAACTTTGTCGGATGCATCAGTGTGGATGTGGAAAGGCAGAGTCCAATTTGGACCTCGGAGCATGGAGGCAGTAGTCAACTGCTTCTTAATGAGCTCAAAAGCCTCTTGACAAGGACCAGACCAAATAAACTCAGAATCTTTGGCTAATGACCCAAATAATGGCGAAGCCATCTTGTTGAAATCTTTGATGAACCTTGTAGAGTAACCAGCTAAGCCTAAGAAATTCCTGACATCTTTCTACTTTTGACGAACAGGTACCCTTTTGACGATAGTGATTTTGTTCGAGTCTACCTGTATTCCTGCTTGGGATATGGAGTGTCCTAATACAACCCCTGCTTTATTCATGACTTCACACTTTTCTAGGCTCAAGGAGAGATACATCTCAATGCACATTCTTAGTACTTTACCGAAATTGGAGAGAGATTCCTAGAAGTCATCCCCAGATGGTGTGAAATCATCCATGTAAATTTCGAGACCGTCATGGACTAACTCAGAAAATATGCTCAGGACAACTCTCTAGAAGGTGGTTGGGTGGTGGAGATTGAAATATTGAATCTCCACTTTATCATGAATATTCTTAATTTATAAATAGACTTTGTTATTATACCATGGCTTATGAATATCACGAAAAACATAACTCATTTCATATGACACTTGTTCATATAATATTTTTTTTATTAATTAGTTTAATTAAAAAACAAAAATACATAACTACATAAATAAATTTTAATATTTGATTGATGAATACTACTATATTTTATAATATTTCATAAAAATTAAATCTCTACCATCCACATAAATTTTTAAAATCCATATTCTAATATATATATATAATTATTTAAAAAAATTAATTTAAAATTAAATATGATATCATTTATAGAAAATTATATTATTTTTATGATATTCAAAAAAATCGATTAAACAATCATACTTATTCATTTTAAGAAAAATATAATTCATTTTTATGATATTGAAAAATCGATTATTACCCGAAAACAATCATATCCATCCATTTTATGATGCTCAACCTGCTATGTTAATTGGAGAGCTGGAAAAACAATCCTATAAAGCTATTTCTTACCAGTTATTTCTTACATTTAAAAAATAAAGCACTTTTAACGATGTTAGAAAAACGAGATTTTAGTCACATACCAAAATGCAAAATTAATTTTATGATGCTACAAATATTACTTTAATTTTAGGTAAAAAACATGAATTGCATTAAATTATATATTTATGTATAATAGTTATTATAAAATTATATTAATTTAGATAGAATCGGTATGATGTTTTTTTATTAAGTCATGCTAAACTATATTGAAATTATAAAAGAAGTTTTACAAAGGCTATAGGTAGGGATGGCAAGTAATATTTAGTCAATCTATGTCTTGGAAGTTTTTAAAATAAACCATGTTTGGGGATGTTTTATGGAAGGAAACCAACCTTTTAAGAGAGTTAAATTGTTTTGATTTACAAAATATTCAGTGACACATATGAAAACAAAATAGCTGAAGTATGTCCAGTGAAGACAAAAAACAAAGATGAACCTTGCTACCGAGCAGTCATAGAGTTCCTTCATGTTCCTCTGTTGCGTGGTCTTTCTCCTCAATTAGGCATCTATGTTCTCTTGCAATGGCTTCCTCCTCGGCTGTGGGCGCACGCGGAGGCTTTGGAGGGGCCGCATAGACGATGGGAACAAAAAAATACTTTGCGTCGGAAATTCAGGTCCAAACGCCATCCAAGTCCATAATCTAATTTAATTGTATGATATATATATATATATATATATATATATATATATATATATATATATATTTTTTTTGTATTATTTTTAAAACAAAAAATTATATGAAAATATTGAAGGTTTTAGAATAGTTGATTATAAAGATAATCTAACCATTTAAAAAAATACACCCTTTTAAAAGAGACTCTAGGAGTTCAAAGTTTATCATATTATTGTAGCCGATAACAACCATCCATTTTTACATTATTATGACCATGATAATAATGGAAATCCTTTTAAAATTTTCGTTAGTATTGGTGTTTAAACCCCTTTTAAAAGTTTAAATAAGACTTTTGCTTTAATAAATTTTGATTACATTATTATGACCATGATAATAATGGAAATCCTTTTAAAATTTTCATTAGTATTGGTGTTTAAACCCCTTTTTAAAGTTTAAATAAGACTTTTGCTTTAATAAATTTTGATTAGTCTTAGTTTTATTAAAAAAATAAAATATTAAGACACTTTGACGAAGAATCACCACGGCCAAGACTTAATTAAATTATTCAAATCATGTTATATGTTGTTTGATATATTATATAAGCCTTTATTATAAGTTCTTGCTTATGGCCTCATCCTTTAACACGTGGCCCTATAGGATTACCCCTGCCATTTTCCTAACTTGAACTTTTTATTCCTATGGGCTCTTATTAGCGGGATGATGTGTTGATGCCCCACATGAGTTCAACCACCCTAAACTTTGATTTGTCCCAACACTACATCTAATAACATGTCATCCTTGTCGTATTACCCCATAATAGTTATATTGAGGCACTTCGTGCAAGTGCCGAGAAAGAAGTTCCAGGACAACTCATCACGAATGGGTCCCACTTTCTCCCCTTGTGATTGGTTAAGAGGCATCATGTTTATTTACATCATCCTGCTCTACTCCCTTTTCACTGGCGGGCTAACTCATAAAGTTATTTATCTCGGACTTAACTAGCAGGCCTACGAGTAAATAACTCTGCACTGGTACATGTCGAAATTCATTTCACATAAGCTCGCATCCTATTCATATTTTCCATCTCCAAAAGGGGAAAACTAACATTTCACTCCACCCTCCACGATCCAACCTTGAAGGATGACATATCAGACACATCATCTACTAGTTAACTCCTTCATTCAATATGAATTTTCCACTTATGCTATTAACCTGCCTCTACAAAATTGAGAATTGCAACTCACACTTGGATTTAAAAAGTAGTACTTGTGATCCTGAATGATCCAAGGGATCAAAATAGGACCAAAAATTAAAGTGTTAAAAATCACTCAAAATCGGTGTTAAAATTGTAGATTTGATCATTTTGATTTCAACAACATTTGAATCGCTTCAATCTGACACCGTATGAGAAATTTCAATTTTTTTAAAAAATAGAAAGGCAATAAAAGCCAATTTGTTTTGTGCAAAAAACACCCTGAAAACGAAGAGGGTTGATGTTGGAATAATGTATTTTTTTTCGAGGTAAATTTTCAACATTTTTTAACAATGGTGTTAAGGATCAAATATCACGACTCTGAAAAACCTTAAAATTCCAATGATTTCCAGGCATGACATTAAAGATAAAATTTCATGTCTTTGAAAAGTCTTAAAATTCCGACAATTTTCAGCCATGATGTTAAAGATAAAATACTTATAATTATTTTCAACCATAACATTAAAGATTAAATATCATGGCTCAGAAAAAATTTAAAATTTTGACAATTTTTCAATCATGGAATTAAAATTAAAGATCATGACGACAAAAAACCTTAAGTTTTCAACATATTTTAACCATGACATTATGGAAAAAAATTATGGCTAAAAAAACTTTAAAAATGAACATCTAAATGAAAGAGTCATTATACCAAGAATAATGTCTTTTTTAAATGCTAAACATATAACGATTTTAAAATCTTAGCCTAAGACAACATGACACATTGCAACAAAAATTTAAAAATCAACTATCAAATTGACACACAATGTAGGCGAACTCAACCCATTGTATTGAAAACTTAAAGATCAACCATAAAATTGACACATTATGGTGGCACACTCGATCCATTATAACAAGAACTTTAAAATCAACTATCAAATTGACACATAATGAGACCGGGTTGCTAGTCGAAGATCGACAAAGACCTTGTAGAAAAAAATAAAATAAAACAAAATAAGAATAAATAAAAATACAAAATAAGAAAAAAAATTAAAACATTGAAAAAAATAAAAATAAAAACAAAAACAAAAAAAACACAAAAAAGTTTAAAAAAATAATAACAAGTAAATAAAAATACATATTAAAAAATATATAAAAAAATGCAATGCCCGTGACCCATGGGCAAGCCAAGCCAAGCCTGATTCCAGGAATCAAACTTGGCTTGCCCAAGGGCCCGTGAAGCCCGATTCTAGGAATCAAGCTTGGTCATACTTAATACATTAGAAAATTTAAAGTGTAAAAAATAAATCCTCTAAAAAATGGGTTGACGTTACATCAACACTTTTCAAAATTAACATGAAAATCTCTATCATTTAAAAAAAAAGGTCATATTTGATACATAAGGAAATTTAAGTATCAAAATATGCTAAAAAAAGGTGTATTATGAATCTACTTTTTTCAAAATCGGATGATTTTTTACTACCTCAAAAAAACGGGTAATTTAAATTGTTATATATATATAATCCGTCCTGAGGTTGAGCTATCTCGAACCAGACTTAGCCTGCGAATGCATAACAAAACTACATTTTCATATGGTTGCTTATATATGTGTGTGTGTGTTTGCGTGTGTGTAGATTCAAGGCTATCTCTCCTAAGCTTATGGGTAATTACCGACCCAATAGCTTAGATATTTTAAAAGTAGGTATTTGTTGATTAATAGAGGTTGATCCATCTCTTCATACACAGACCATTTAGACCAATTTGCAGTCACATGATGGATACAAGAATAAAACAATTCCCAGGAAAACATTCATGAAGCACATCTAAACATGAAATCACATTCCTTATAGTTAACATGAATAGTTCATCAACACAATGAAAAAATATCCAAACATGTCAATGCACTTATTGAATCATTAAAAAATATTCCCATCTCTTATTGCTCAGCCATTCCTAGGTCAATTTCCAGCTCAGAAACATTCACAAGAAATGAGCCATTCCTTGAAATCTTTACACAAGACAAACAATATTTCTCATTCATGCATGAAACATCACCCCTCAACATTATTATGACATTATTTCAGCACAATACACAAAGACACGATACTCACATAGGAGTATACTTATCTTATAGGAGGTTTGGAAACTAAGAGGGGGACTCTAACTTTTCACCCAACCTTAGACAAGCTACAACCACATTTACTTGTATTTTTCACCCCTGAGCTAGATTCTAGTGCTTTTAGTGGACTTATTTTGAGAGGAAACTTAACCAATGTTGATAACTAAAACAAAATGTCACAAGACCACTCTACCTTCATCCACCAACTACACAAGCTTCCACTCAAACATTGCAGGATTTTCATACATTATTAACATCCATGCTAGGATACCACAATACAGAGAGTCTCAACTCACTTTCAGGAGAAGAGAGTACACATCAAGGGAAGGCTCATTAGTGGATAAGCTAATGTTGGGCAAGGAGATCACCTCTCCAAGTACCTCATTAATGAATCAAGCACTAGAGCTTCAACCCCAAGGAAACTCCTGGTGGTTCATCATCCCTCAAAAATACCTAAGTGTCTCTTCCCAATCATGTAGGTTCCTCAATCCACAAGATTCTCATTGGTTCTTCAGCCTTTAGGTAAGCCACTACTCTCTATAATGTTTTCACTTAGCAAGCCTCTTTAAGGGTTCCTCAGCTGGTTCCTCCTTTTTAGAGCTTGATCACTATGATGTCGATCATTGTTCTCCCTTCACACCTCCATCCATTAGAGGAATTTCTTCCAGTGATTACCACTATGTGTTAATTCCACTGTGCATGCATGAGGGATTCCATTCTTTACTCTTCCCTAACTTGTTTTTGTGTCGTCCCAACAGACCAACCGCTTGTCTCTTTCCAAGGCTCCACGTAGTCAATTTTCCTTGGACAACACAACCCATTCCCGCTCTTCAATGATTTTTCCTTTTTGCTTGTTGTTAGAGTTAAAGGACACCTGGACCTACCCTTTTATTTTTCAGTTAATTTATTGCACAATCAACCCATTAAACTTCTTAGCCAACCCATGGCTGATACATTTAAAATCACCAATTCCTCAAGTAATCTCCCTCCCAAGATAACTGGAATTCATGTCCCTTTCTCTCAGTCTTTTTATTTATTTAAATAATTACAATTATTTACAATCTGGGAATATCAACTAGGGTTTGTCATAGTCCCTTCCCCCTTGGGGGAACATCGTCCTTGGTGATTAATAACCATATACAAACAACACATGCTTAAAAACCAAGCAGAATTGAAATAGACCTTTATACATATAGCTCTATATAAAATTTACAATGTATTTACATTTTATTTACTCAACAAATAAGAAAGGATACGTTGCCTGAATTTCGTCAGTAATTTCCCATTTGGCTTCCTCAAGCCCAAAGTGCCTCCACTGCACTTTGACTTTCTCTATTTCTCAATTCTAGAGGATGAGTTGCCTTTAATCCAGGATGCGTAAAGGTTTTAGTTGTAACTCTCCTTTTGGTTTTATCTGTAACACAAACCATTCAAATTTATGATTAACATCTTGCACATATCTTTTAAGCAATGAAACACGAAAGACATCATGAAATATTATTGATAAAAAAGGCCAGCCTATAGGCCATTGTCCCTATACTTTTGAGCACTTCAAATGGCTCACGAAATCGTGGCACCAACTTGGCACATGACCCAAATTTTAAGGAGCTCTTCTTGGATATAACTAGTAGGAAAACATGTTCCCTAGCTTGGAACTCCTTATGAACCCTATGTTTGTTCACATGGATATTTTTCCTATTCCATGCCACCTTTTTAAATTCCTTCTAAAGGTTTTCATTTCTTGTTCCATTTCCTTCAACATATCAGGCCCAATAAAGAGCTATTCACTAGATCATTCTAGCTGATAGGAGTATTACAACACCTCCCATCAAGTGCTTCAAATGGGTTCATTTTTAGTAATTCTTGATACCCATTGTTATATGCAAATTTTATAAGTGAAAGATATTCTTCCCACTTCCTTGGTTTATCCATTGCATACATTCTTAGCATGTACTCAAGGATTATATTAGTTCATTTATTTCCCCATCAATCGATGGATGGTAAGTTGTGCTAAAGTCCAGCGCAGTTCCCATTCTGGCAAATAACTCTCTCTATAACTTTGAAGTAAACTTGGCATATCTATTTGAGATAATATTCTTGGGAACTTCATGCAATCTCACAATTTCCTTTATAAAAATTTGAGCCACCTCACTAGCTAAATTTGTATACTTAACAACTACAAAGTGAGCCACTTTTCTCAACTTGTCAACCACTACCATGATTACATCATGTTGCTTAGAATTATTTGGCAACCCTGTAATAAAGTACATATAAATCGCCTCCCACTTCCATTATGGAATATGAATAGGTTGCAATAAGATAGTTGGGTGCTTGCACTTAGCCTTTACTTGTTGGCACTCTATGCATTTGGAGATCAAATCAACCACTTCCCTTTTTAAATCGGGCCAATAGTGAAATTTCTTGATGGTTGTAAGTGTCTTTTGATACCCTAGATGACCATGGTATGGATTTGCATGAAACTCCTTCAATATTATCTTCTTTATATTGCCCTCATTTGGCACATAGATTCTATTCTTGAATCTAATCAACCCATCTTCTGAGAGGAAATATTCCTTGTCCTGATCATTCTCAGAATCTTGCTGCAATTTCTCTTTTAAATGTCGATATTTTTCATCTTTTTTTCCTGCATTTTTAATCCTTTCTTTAAGATTAGTTCTATAGGAACTTTTGGATATTGTATAGTTCATTTTCACTCGCTTGTTGAGTGCATTAACCACTTTGTTCTCCTTGCCTTTTATATACTTGATTTCAAAATCAAATTCGTTGAGCATGGTTGACCATATAGATTTCCTTGCATTTAATTTAGGATAATCAAACAAATATTTCAACACTCCATGACCAGTCATCAGAGTAAATATTTTACCAAGAAGATAATGCCTCCACATTTTTAATCTCTTGATGATGGCATCCAATTCCAAGTCATGAATTACATAGTTCTGCTCATGTTCATTCAACTTATGAGATTCATAACATACCACTTGGCCTTCCTACATCAAGACTCCACCAAATCCCTCCTTTTAGGAATCTACATATATGATGAAATGCTTCTTAGAATTTTCTATTCTTACTGGTATATTGGTTAACAACTTCTTCATTTGATCAAAACTTGCTGCATAGTCAGTTATCCATTCAAACTTCTTCCCTTTCTTTTGCAATAAAATTATTGAGTGTATAATATTGGATAAATTCTTAATGAACCTCTTGTAATATCTCGCTAGTCCCATTGAGGACCTCACTTTAGCCACATTCTTAAGGGTTGGTCATTCCATGATGGCCTTAACCTTATCTGGATCAACTGCTACTCCCTCTTTTGAGACAATGTGTTCTAAATAATGGTTCTGTGATTCAAAGAAGTAACATTTACTAAGCTTTGCATAAAGATTATGTTCTCTTAGCAATGGTAGTACTGTGATCAAATTCTCTTCATGTTCCTCGGTATTTGAAAAGACCAATACAAAAACTATTACAAACTTATGCAAGTAAGGGCACAACACATTGTTCATAGGGAACATAAAAGTTGCAGGGGCATTAGTAAGCCCAAAGGGCACAAACACAAACTCGTAATGACCATACCTTGTTTTGAAGGTTGTTTTATGGATATATTCATCTTTAATGCACACATGATGATAGCCTATTCTCATATCAATCTTGGAGAATACCGATGCTCGCCTTAACTGATCCAATAAATCATCAATCTATAGGAAGGGATACCTGTTTTTGATGGTCACCGTGTTTAGTTGTATATAGTCAATGCACAACCTAATTGTGCCATCCTTTTTCTTCACGAATGGTACTAGTGCTCCCCATGGAGACATGCTTGCCCTTATGTAGCCCTTGTCCAATATCTCCTTGAGTTGTAACTTCAACTCAATCAATTCCAATGTACTCATTCTATATGGAGTCTTTGATGTTAGAGTTTCTCCTTGCATTAATTCAATAGAGAAATCCACCTCTATGAGGAGGAAACCTAGGTATTTCCTTAGGAAAGACATATAAAAACTATTTTAAAAATCCACCTCTATGAGGAGGAAACCTAGGTATTTCCTTAGGAAAGACATATAAAAACTATTTTAAATAGGATATTTCCTCAGAACATCACTGTCATCACTCCCAGTGTTGAAGTTATCTTCAATGTTGCTATATATTTTCACAATAGATAAAATACATCCTTTTCTACAACTTTTGTTGGCTTGCATATCCAAAATTAATCTCACAGATGTAGGTTTCAGTTTTCCCCATAATATTCTATGTTGTCCAACTTCATTAAGTCATTTGATGGTATTCTCATAAAAATCAACCTTGGTGTGATGTGTATACAACCAATCCATCCCCAACAGAGTGTCATATATTCTGAGTGGCAGTACATTGAAATTTTTGACAATCAACATGTCATTTAGCTCAATTGGGAATGACCTTACCATGTGCTCCACTCTTCTTCTCATCCCCGTGGCTAGATGAAATATTTAAGGCTCAATATGCGCTTCCTCTTTCAGTGCACATTTTTCAACAATGGTGGGACCGATGTAACTGAAATTTGAACAAGGGTTAATCAAAACTGAAATGTTTTGGTCACAGAGCATACGTTCCATTTCTATTTTCCTGGTCATCATCTTGAAAATTATCTATTATTGCATAAATTATGGGTATATTTTGTGCTACATCTTTGATTTTCTTTGCTTCCTATGCATTATACAGTCTTAGGCCAATATGCTTGTGTTGTGGGAAATACTTCCTTAAGGTATTCGCTCCATAAATCTAACACTTTTATGGGCCCTTCTCATAACTATTGACTTCTTCTTAAGTAGAGCGACCTCTACTAGCAGTGTTGGACCTTTGTTGATGTTATTGATTAATAAGAGTCAAACTTATTCCCTTGGTTTCTCTCTGCCTTTTTTCTTTGAACTTGGCATTTCCTTTGAATTCCTAGTCTGATTTATACTCAAGTATCTCCTTAGACTGCTCATACCAGTGCTTCATTTTTGGGATTGCATCCTCTAATGTCTTGAGCTCATCGAACTAAATTCTATCCTTAAAGGATTGTGGAAGTCCATTAATATACCTCTGAATCTTTGGTTTTTCTTCCTTAAGGTAGGGAATGTACCTTAGTAGCTCTAAGAATTTGGTGGTAAATTCCTCATCTGACATTTGTCCTAATCGAAGCTCATAAAAATCCTTAGCCTTGTTGTCTAAGTATCCCTTAGATAAATAATTGTTACTAAAATGTTCCTCAAATTCCTTCTAGGGAAATTCTTCTTCTTTTATGCTTTTTATGTTTTTTCAGATCTTCCCACTTGATTTCAAACTTAACTCTTAGGATGAAAGTAACTAACTTCGCTTTCATGTTCTCTAAATAACTATGAATCATGAATAACTTCATCCCAAGGAGCCATGCCTCAACATCTAATTATGATTTCTTCAATTCGCCATCGAATGTAGGCGGCTTAGAATCCTTAAACTATTGATGTACATATTATATCTCTCTTCTTTTCCAAAGATGATGATTGTAGTGATGATGATGATGTGGCCTCCTATGAATGTTCTCATATTTTTGTTCATGGGTGCTTAAGTCCAATTTAAGGGTACTTAACAAAGTGCCTCCTTTCACAATGTCTTCACTTGATAACTTGTGCCTCTTTCTAGATCTACTCTCATTTGCCCCATAGGTTCTTTCTTCTTTTCCCAAAGGACTCTTCCCGTCTCTTAGAATAATCCCCAACTTATGCTTCCTCTACCTTTGTAAGTATGATAGGATATGCAGTATGTCTGCATTGACTTCTGCTTGTTTCTCTTGTGCTCTGGAAAGCCTTTCATTGCTAGCCTTGCAACTCCTGATTTCAACTTTCAAGCTCCTCAATGTATCCATCTAATCAAGAGAACCTACTACTTCTCCTCATTCAATTGATCTTTCCTCTGCATCTAACCTTTATTATTCATATCCATGATGTACTGCACCATTCTACTATTCATTCATTGGTACTTCAACTCTATGTTGTACCATCCTATGATGTTCATGCAATATTTGACTTTCATGTGTTGTAATGCACACACATAACTATTAGTTTTAAATATACATATGTACATCATGTAGATCATCACCGTGACTTTTCTTGGAGGCTGCTGGTATGAGGCTAGCTTAAACAAATTATTTCAAGTTAGCACATTAATCTCAATGAAATCATGCCAAATCATCAGTATTATGCTACATGTAGGCATCAAAATCTACACTCAAAATTAATTTAAACAGTCAATCCACACAACCATTAAGTTTATAACGGTATCACAAGGCTTTAAGGCCCCCACTCAATCTCCAAAGGTCTAGTGTTGAACCTTTGTTATGTTAATTCTATGATAGAGCTGATCCAGTCCAAGTGTTGAACCTGGAAGCTCTGATACCACCTTGTAACACACCCCCTACTCTCCCTAGCCCCTACCAAGGGTAGAAGGAAGCAATTACTATGTTGACCCAACCTCAAAAGTCCATTTATGGAAATAAGGTCTAAAATTTTCGATCTCTTACAACTTTTTCTAAACTTAAAATGGACAACATTGTTGCATTCGTCTCATTGAGACCTTTCCAACGATATAAAATTTGCTTCAATCCGACTCTCGTATCGAAAGAGATATCCATTCAAATATTGGCCTTGTGAAAATTTTAATCTATTCCAACAACTGGAAATTATTCTTCTATTTGATTAAAAATTAAGTGTAGTTTATTTTCTACGTCAAATAACGAATAAAATCACAATTGTAATTTTCACCATAAAAATGTTGTAGAAAATAAAATTTTGGAAACTGAGAAAATGCTAGCACACACATAATAAAATTGAAACAACTATTTTTTTGACAATTTTCCCCTAAAAAACCCAATGTGGGAAAACCAGTGCAACAGATGAGGGTTTTATTATTATTATGCAGCAACAAAAATTTGGAGTACAATCTATGGATGTCAAACTAGTTATCCAATCAACAAATTCCTGGCAAAAATATTAGAGATAAAATTATCTCTCTCCACGAGCAATCCTGACACTGCTATGCTCAGAAAATTTGGTTGTCCAAACCTTTGTGAAAACCCTCTGTGCAATCACTGTGTTTCCCCTCATACATGTTCCTTTGTTCAACCTCTAATCAATTCGTCCTACCTATCTCTGTTGCTAGAAGTGACTTTTAGGCCCTCTGTAAAATTAGCCCGGTCTTTGGAAGCTTAATCAACCTCCCAATTAGATGAATCAAACTGCTCATTGAAGCACTTGTGCAGTCCTTGCACAACTTCACTGTGGAATAGATCTACCCCTTGATGCCGCCTCTCTGGAAGTGGAAAAATTCCTCTGGACTCATTGTATTTTCTCCCTCTCTGTCTATGCGTTCTATCTGGCTCGGACTTTCTCTGCTCAACTGTTGCATGCCTAATTTCCACCAAGGAACTAAACCTCAAGCATGGGTTGCTCCAACCCCATTGACCTCCTCTTATAATATCTCATTAGAGAACCAACAACCATGATTAGATCCCCATCAACGGTTAAGATAATATTTGAGTTGATCCATGTGAGTTTCGAGAGAAATCTTACCCTTCTCAATTAATTCATGTTAATTCATCACTTTTCCTAAGTTAGACTTAGGAAATATTTGATTATTTATTAATTAACTTAATTGATCCATCTCTAGGTGTTTTTTCCTAAAACCTTTTCTGGGTTCTGGAGCTCTAGTGTTTCTTAGCCTCTCTGAGCAAAGTTGAGATTAGAACACATGTCCAATGCTACAAAAAATAACAAGCCCATCAGATACTTCCACGTCATATTGACATGCCATGTGGCAACCACATGGTTATCCGAGTTAGTCATCTCATTGCCACACTACAACATTACCTTAGGTGTTGACCTGTTCACATCGTGTCACACATGATCCCTATTTACGACTCACATGGGCCAAGCTATAACATGTTATATAATATAGATTTGACGTATGTGGGTGCAAGCCCTTTGTGGCCACGTCACCTTAGGAATAACATCTTGGCGGGTTTCACTACTGATCCCCGTTGAAACTACCAGGGAAAACCTTCTGATCTATGTGAAAATATACACTCTATGATAGGCTTATCCACCCTCCTTGACTTTTATGTGAAAAAAATCATGTCACATAGCACTTTCCCCCACTGAATGGGCCCCATACACCAGGTTACCCCGAGACTTAGATCCCATGAGCTATACTATCCCCTCAATCCAAAATATCTAGGGTATGGGGTCTAGGGTGATGTCACCGGTACTAAATGTCGAGGTGGTGTCATCTTGCATCATGTCCACCATGTGGACTGGGTACCACATACTCTTCGAACCCCCGAAATTCATAGTTTTTGCATTATCTCGTAATTTGGCTTTCTTCCAAGTCAATGTGCACGCTCGTATAATGGCCCATCATGCCATATCGTCTTAGAGTTTTGATCTCGACAGTAATTTAATAGCCTACCATCGAAATATATAGGTACCATACCTTCGGGACACATGGACGAATACAAACACTTACCCATCAATGACCCATGTTTCTCCTTGTTTAATACTTGATCATCTTTCCTGGTCACAAGTTCGAAAGGGTTTAAGCCATTTCCTTCATAGGTTATGTGCTTCAGACTTAAGGTTTCTATCCTTACAATTTCCAAATGTTAATGCACATATAAGGGCTTTCTCCTAAGCATCCGATGTATAATCTATAAACATATAAGGGTCTATGCAATCCCTTCCATGTTATCCATTCTGAGATTTATGAAGGCACTCAACCCAATTCAACGATTCACCTAAAATTTAGTTCCATTATGCATTTGCAGGCTAAGTATGGGCCAAGGTAGCACAAGATTAGGAGGGATAACATATGTTTGTGTGTGTGTGTGTAGATTCAAGTCTATCTCTCTTGAGCTTATGGGTAATTACCGACCCCATAGCCAATATATTTTAAATGTAGGTATTCGTTGATTAATGGAGGTTGATCCTTCTCTTCATACACATACCATTTAGAACAATTTGCAGTCACACGATTGATACATGAATAAATCCATTCCTAGGAAAACATTTAGGAAGCACACCTAAACATGAAATCATATTCCTTATGATTAACATGAACAATTTATCAAAATAGTGATTAGATATCAAAACATGTCGATGCAATTATTGAATTATTAATATAGATTCCCATCTCTTCATGCTCAAATGTTCCTAGGTTAATTTCCATCTCAGAAACATTCAAAAGAAATGATCCATTCCTTGAAATCTTTACACAAGACAATGAGATTTCTCATTGATGCAGGAAATAACTCTCCTCGACATTATTATGGAATTATTTAAACATAATAAATAGAGACATGATAGTCACATGCACAAATACATAGGTGTATACTTATCTTAAAAGAGGCCTGTCAACCGATAATGGGGCTCTAACTCTCCACCCAACCTTAGACAAGCTACAACCATATTTACTTGTAGCTGTCACCCTCGAGCCAGATTCCAACACCTAAGGTGGAGTGTTTTTTAGAGGAAACTTAACCAATTCAAAGAGTTGAAACAAGATGTCATAAGGCCACTCTACCTTCATCAACCAACTACACAAGCTTCCACATAATATTTCCAGGATTTTCAGACATGATTGACATCCATGCTAGGATATCACAATACAAAGAGTCTCATCTCATTTTCAAGACAAGAGAGTCCACATCAAGGGAAGGTTCATCAATAGATAAGCTCTAAATCACCTCTCAAGGTACTTCATCAGCGATACAAGCACCAAATATTCAGCCCCAAGGCAACTCCTGGTGGTTCATCAGACCTCACAAATACATGAGTGTCTCTTCCCAATCCAGTAGGTTCCTCATTCCATAAGTTTCTATTGGGTTCTCTAGCCTTTAGGAAAGACACTGTTATCTATAATGTTTTCACCCAACAAGCCTCTATGAGGGTTCCTTAGTTGGTTCCTCCTTTTCAAATATCAATCACTATGATGTCGATTTTTGTTCTCCCTTCACACCTCCATCCCCTAGAGAATTTTCTTCTAGTGCTTACCATTGTGTGTTCCTTCCACTGCGTGTGCATGAGAGAGTTTTTTTTTTTTCTCTTCCCCAACTATTTTTCGTGTTGTCCCAATAGACCAATCGTCTATCTTTTTCCAAGGCTCCATGTAGTTAACTCGCCTTGGAAAACACAACCCATTCTTTCTCTTTAATGTTTTGTCCTTTTTTCTTGTTGTTAGAGTTAAAGGAAACCTGGGCCTGTCCTTTTATTTTTCTGTTAATTTATTGCATATCCAACCCATTAAAATTGTCCGCCAACCCATGGATGATACAATTAAAATCACCAATTCCTAAAGAAATATCCCCTCTCAAGCAATTGAAATTCGTGTCCCTTTCTCTTAGCATTTTTTTTTTTTAATAATTACAATTACTTATGATGAGGGACTATTAACCAGGGGTTGTCACAAAATACTCATACATTTTGATTTAATATTATCCTACCAGATCAAATGAGAGTTGAGCAATGTAGTGAATAATCAAGCTAAGGTGGCTCCCCCCCTTGGACCTGGATATTAATTGAAAATGGGATCCAAGGAATTAGTTTGATCCCTTGACCTATTGACAATCATATTATCAAATGCCCCTCACATCAAGACACACACATTTCAACCCAATAGTCGTAGGAAATTCAATATGGTTGGTGAGACGTGGTTTCCCAACTCCACACTTGCTATGTATCATCTCACTCGTTGTCAATCGAAGTGGAAATTGAAATTCCTGCAATAAATATGGGACAATGTTTTCCCATTAGCTCATTTGTTTATATTCACTAGTAAAATCAGTATGGCTTCTATAGATCAGGTTGGTAGGGGATTCAATATTGCAATGGTGCATGGGTGATTTTGGCTCTTTAGAGTTGGAATTTCAAGTCTTTTTGTTGGTTTGAGTAGATAAATTTGGAAAAGATACTTTGGGTTGAGCCAAGTCCTCTATGTGGGTTACTTCCATAGTGTTGGCCATGAAATCCTCAATTTCTTTGCACTTTCCTTTGGTTTCCATTTTTTATTTTATTTATTTATTTATTATTTTTTATTGGTGTCAGTTTTAATTTCCCTTTGATGGGTTTTCATCTTCAAAATTAGAGAAAATTTCATGGTCTAGGTTCTATGTGATTTGTGAATTTATGATTTCTTTTTATTTTTAGCTTTGCTTTCCTTTGGGTGAATAATTTTGATAGAATTGTGTTGAAGGCTATAAACAAGGAATATCACTTGATAAAAACCCCAATAAGGCTTATACTAGTTTGGTATGGAAATATTCACTAGTATGTGGGCCTGGTTGCCACAAAAGAGTATGGAATTAACCAAAAAAATAATACAAAGGAAACAAACTAAAGAAACTAGTGCGCGTGTGTGTGTGGAGAGAGAGAGAGAGAGAGAGAGAGAGAGAGACTATGATCCAAATCTAAATAATTTCAAATACGAGATAAAAAGATTTATTTTTGAATAAAGAAAGTAATCATTTCTTCAATGACATATGACACAAAAAAAACTTAAATAGATGCATACTTCATAGAAATACAAAAGTAGTGTGTGTGTGTGTGTGTGTGTGTGTGTGTATATCAAAAGTCTATGCTTCAAAATATGTTTCACTTCATAATTCAATTAAAACCTCGTAAAAATACATGGGTCCAAATTAAAATACAAAGCCAATATTAGAAAATAAAATCTAGTCCAAAGAAAGAAGAAACTTGCTTCTTTTAAGGAAATATAGTCCCGGGAAAGACACTTCAAAAATACAAAATAAAATCTAATCTCTTTAGCCAAGGAGTCCAACCCCTGTTTACTTTGTAGATTTTTCTTATATGGATGGTTCCTCCTCCTTTCTTCAAGTGATTTTCCTTTTAGTTTCGTAGGAAAAAGTACTTGTCCCAAAAAAGTTTGCGAGAAGAAGCCACCATTTATTTTACATCATTCTTTCTTTTGAGATAGCTCTCTCATTGATTATAGAGAGTAATTATTAAGACAACATGTGGTGGATTGAATTTTTCCAATGTGTTTTCACAATAGTAGATCCTTATTTTTATCTTCGACTTATTTTCATATATCCAAAATAGAAAGTTGTGATGGCTTTACAACATTTTGCAGGCTCAGATAAGGATTTCTTAATTAACTCACTTTTCCACTAATCTATCTTTATAATTTCTTCTGTACTTTCATTTCACTTGTCTTCAAGTCCCGCTAAATCCAATTGGTGTTGTAGGGCTTGCCTAATGGGACCAAATATGGAATATTGTAATATTCCATGACATCCAAAGCCATATTCCATAATTTTGAACATCAATGATTAGCTTCAATTTCCTAATCATTTACATTTGAGCGTTCAATAGCCCAACTCTCTAAGAATACATAAAATTGAAATTTCTTTTCTTTGTTAATTTTATTGATCTCAACTAGACTTTATTTATTTATTTTCCATGTGATGATTTTATCAAATTATTCCTAAGTGGATTTCATGTCATCAACATGTAGTTTAGTTTGATCTATAGATATCCAAATTTCACGATAAAAGTGATGGATTTTACTTACCTTATAAAATAATTTCCCCTAGGTGATTTTCAAATGAGAATTAATTGCAACAAACTCCTTTTTAAAAAACTTAATATCCTTTTTCTCAATTTGAAGTTGTCTTATTTATTCCTCGAGAGCATCTATTTGTTTTTGGAAACCCATAGATATTGTTTCCACACATTTTTCATTTTCTCTTTTCTTTATTTCCATTTCCTTAGTATATTCTAGTTTATTGGCCTCTATCTCCCGCTTATGCTTGAGCTCTACCTCCATGGTAATAAGAGTAACTTTTTTATTTAATTGATCAATTTGTCTCTAATATACTTTTTCTAGTTCTTCCTTTTGAATAATTGAATCTTTCTAAGATGTTGCAAGACAAGATCCGCACTATTCCAATTTAGAGATTAATTCATTTACAGAGCATGCATTTGGATTTGGAAAATCCCCTAGGGTTGATGTAATTTCTTGCCATAATTCATTTGGTAATCTATTGGTTGCATTCCAAAGAAAATATTTCTAAGACTCCTCCTCCTCTAGAGCACCTACTTTTCTTTTCCTTGATCTTCTCTAAATTATTACTTTCTTCTAATCACTCAAGAAATATTCTCCCAAAGAAATCACAATCTCTTTGACATGACCTAATTGGTCTAAGTTTAGAACAAAAGGCGTTAGGATACCACTCATGGTAGTTAAAGGTTTAGTAATCCCTATAGGAAAAACCATGTCAATTAATTTAGTAACAATATTATTAGTGGGAATGCCCTATGAAATAACATTATCAAGCTTG
Source organism: Pinus albicaulis (assembly GCA_034641835.2). Classification (NCBI taxonomy): domain Eukaryota; kingdom Viridiplantae; phylum Streptophyta; class Pinopsida; order Pinales; family Pinaceae; genus Pinus; species Pinus albicaulis. Next base: position 561,438,052 of record CM076582.1, read on the forward strand.
GTTGAGATCTTTGATTCAACAACCAATATTGGGGAGTTTTCTCTTGCTTAGACATAATATGTTCAACTTCCTGACTTGCTTCTTCAGTTTCAATATTAACTGAAATATCCATATACTACTCATTTTTTTCCTCTATTTATAGAATCTACTGGATAATATGAATTTCTTGGATATCTATAACTTCTTCAGTGGTTGGTGTTGCATAATCAACATTTTCATCTCTAGATGTCCATTTTGTGGGAACCAACTTATCTTTTTTCTGATGGTAATAATGTGTCTTGTATACCTATTTCTTGAAAATGTTCATCTATGACTTGCCCTTTTTCTTTGTACTTCTTGGTCTCCTCACCCCTTCCCATTTTTAAAATACTATCTAATAGTATACTTATTAATCTACATCTTTCTTCTAAGAAGGATTTGGATCTTTCATTTTGGAAATTGATAATTTTAGCTCTATATTATTTGTTTGGAATGCCATGACTTCTAGAAGGTTCCTCTTCATAATCAACTTTTCAAAAAGGATTTCTTCATATATATATATATATATCATCGGTTTCAAATGCACATTCACTATATCATAACAATCATGCTTATACAAACTTATACAAAACAACCAAACTTCTTCCAACATTTTTGCGTTATTTCTTGCATTTTTATGATCTAATAATGAATAGAATATGCTCTTATGGGAAAACAGGGCTTTAATAATTCTGACTTAGCTATTTATTATCCGTTTGATGGTTATTTGATAGGTAATTTCCCTTATTACCAGGCTTTGTGGTATAAATTTTGGAAGTAGGTGAGGATCAACTCAACAGGACCCAAATATTCTAAAATCGGAAAATAATTCATCTGTAAATCAATTTCTTTGTTTTTCAAAGCATTATGAATTCCTTTAGAAACACTTGGAGCGGGTTCATCAAAGAACATTTCATATAGTGGAGCCAATAAAAAAGTCATATATATCATAAAAATGGTTCTTGTACCTTTTGTTCCACTTAATATAACAATATAAGCGAATGGGTTATTTTTTGGTGTCCAACACACTAGCTCAATAGAGGGAATGTAGTTGTAGCACATACATTGTCAACTAAGTATGCATAAATAAAAATTCCCACTTCAAACTAAGCATAATAATCTATTGATTCCCTAATTGCATGCTGAACATTGATGAAAGTATTTATGGCTGGTTGAAAATTTTCCCTTTATTAACTACTTAGTGTAATAAAGGAACCCACTCAAGCTTAAAGTGTTGAGAATTATTCTCTCCATAGATTCTACATATCACGGTGATCACCATGATATGTGGTCTTTAAAATAAGAGAATTGGGTAAAGCATGTTCTGATTAACTTTAAATGAATCTAGGTCATGACATACAATATTTGATCAAGATTGCCATTTCACTTTGTTTGGATTTTAGTATATTTTTTTCAAATTCTTGATCTATTGAGGTATATTTCAAGAGTTTCCACTTTCTACATCTTTGAAAGGTCCTTAGGTCTGAAATAACCTATGACCTTGTTACGTTAATGGAGAATTGTGGAAATTATTGAGATCAATATGATTTAGAATCCATCATATCATATCATAGTAGGGAAGGATGGTTGGCCTTGTCATCACTTTGTGCAAATCAGAATTTTTAATGTCTTTAAAATCATCTTCATATGCTTCATATTATTCTTGAAATTTTCTTGCTTCTACATATTGATATATTTCATCCTAGTAAGGCAAGCCACTCATTATAGTTTTATAAGTGGCATAAGAGTAAAACTCCACATTGAGATCCTATTCTTTACTAAACACCTTATCTTCTGGGTCTTCAATTGTTAACTATTTTCACTTTTGTTTAGATTTAAGAGCTTTAAATTACTTTTCTTTTCCTTTGATCAGTGTCATTTCAACAATTTTTTTTTTTTAAACAAAATTATAAAAACCCTGTTTGAAATTACACAACAATTTTCAGAATTAGGGAATAAACATAAGAAATTCTTATTAGTCCCTGCCTAGACTATAGCGATCGATTGATCGCTGATTAGCTATTAGTTGATGCTTTGACTTAAATTTTTTCTCCGTTTTTCTTCTTTAACCAAAGTTTTATTCAGAATTTTGTGTTCGCCACAATTTTAACCAAAATTTCATATTCGACCTCTTATTGCGAAAGGTCACTTAATCCGCATGCTATATTAAGAATAACAATAGTTTCAAAGATGGGAAAACAATTTGTAACCAATGTTTTTTAACCTAAAGTATGAAAAGTATTCTCATATTTGCATTTTACTCACATTCGGTTTATTTGAAATCACTGCTCCCTCATAGTTTATGGGAACACACGGCATGGCTGGCTGTATGATTCTCATACAAGCATAATATGTTTGGCTGTATATGTGTCAACCTCAGAGGCATAATGAATGACACACATGGAGTATTTGTTGGTTATTTAACGTGTCAAAATCATCCGTCTACCACCACTTCACTGTGTTTACCCACCTGCCAGTACACCGCCTTCACCTCTTCAAAGCTCACTGCTTTCTTCCCTGCTTTCTGCCGGTCGCGGTGCCCTGCTTTCTATACACTGCCTTCACCTCTGCAAAGCTCACCGCTTTCTATACACTGCCTTCACCTATGCAAAGCTCACCGCTTTCTGCCCGCTGTTGTACATATCAGCCCCTCCATTCAGAACTTTGGCCAACAGCCCCATTCAAATCAGTTTAAAACCCCTGTCGTGGCCTAAAACCCCCATATTCTGCGTAACATTACTATTTCTGCCCACAAAATACACTGCAAAGGGTTAAACCCGAAATTAAAATTTATATCGGGTCTCAGCCCCTTTTGTTTTGATTCCCCATGTGACTTATGTGCAAAACCGTGTGTTAAAAATGAAAGGAGCCCATTGCTTTATGTTTTCGGGCCAAATCTTAGCCGCCCAATCCAAAACAAATCAACAATCCCATAGCATGCCCGCCTGGTGGTCCCCGCGCCCAAAAAACGGTGGTTTATTCCACACCACCATTGCTGAGAGGGCGGCATTCTCCGTAGGGCCAGCGATTCCATTGAATGTGCGCTTGTGGCCTTCTTTTGTGCAGACCCGAAACCTTAATCCCATTTTAAACACGTTAATGATCGAGTCAAAAAGTCGGGTAAGCGGGAGTAAATCGCGTAGTCATGTCTCGAAGCCTCGATCAGGCGGCCATCGTGCCTCAGTGCAACCTCCTGAACCTCAGCCTCTCCCAGCATTAATTTGACGGGATTTGCCGACGGAATCGGTCGCTGATCAATAGATCTTAGTGGCTCAATCAGGTGTTTTATCTTCTAAGCTACACTTGTTTTGCTTCACATCAGCAACGTCCTGGCCCACAGCACAGTTGCCTCAGGATCATTTCTAACCTTGAGTCTCATTCCCGGAGATGGTAGACCATAATCACTCACAGTCTCAAAACCCATTGACCAAGTCCTCCAGCGTCATCATTGTTCTCCTTGGCACCGTGCGCCTATAATATCATCACCCCGCGTGCCCATTATATTTCCATCCCCGTCACCTATATATATGTGTTTCATTCATATTCATCGTTTTTATTCATACATCGTGTTTAAATTGTTTTACATGGAAAACTTACATCCTGTCTATTTACCAAAACCTCTCTGTAATTCCACCGTCACCCCACATGTTCTTGCCATGTAGCCATATCATCGACGCCACCACTGTCTCCACCCCCACTCCCCTTACACCTATGTCTGGTTTCTCTAATATATTTGCGAGTTTTGCAGGTTTATATGGAGCAGCTACCGCAATATATCGCCTCCGTTGCAGAGGCCAAGATCTTCTCTAAGGACAGTCTTTAAAGGCAGAAATTTAAGAACAAGGCTGGCGGTGGTTGCTATGATATGACCTCATTAATGGAAGCATAAATAAAATCCATCGAACCTTAAAGACGCCTGCAGAGGGAAAGATTACACAGCAAGAAATATTAATTGGGCGGCATACAAATATCAGTGAAAATCGAGAAAGCCAGTGCCCAACCTTATGATTTTGAATTTTAATTTAAAGATTGGAAGACCGGGATTATCATGCACCAACACAAGCAACCTCAGGGTTTTATTGCAGTAGATTTTTCTCTTCCAATCAAGTACAGAACATTTTTATATTTTATTCTTTGTGTCTTGTTAAGAGTAGATTTTCATCCTCAGCATTTATTCCATGAAGCAGCAGCAGAGTACTTGCACCAGTTCAGCACCGTCAAACAGCATAGGCGGGTATTTCCTCGCCAATTGGTTTTAATGAGTCAATTTAATGTACATTACCTACCTCATTCTCTAGATTTTTCGGTCTTTCCTATAAAAACCAAGAAGAAAGACATTGTAAGGGTTCCAGATTTCTCAAATAGCTGATGGTGAAAACTTTGCTATTCATCTTATAAGGTTTCTGTAGGAAGGCTCGAGAAAGGTCTCGAGTGAGAGTTATAACTGTAATGAGGATTCTGGTCTTTGGTATCCCACAGTATGTAATATTTTCTTATGTGTTAATATAATATCTCATTTCACTGCATTTATCTTCTTGTATCATGTTCTAGAATGCGAGTGGCTCACTGATCTTAAGTAAGGATTCATCCTAGTTGGTGCCCATACTTGGATTAGTCAAGCGCTTTAAATAGGCCTAGTCATGATATACTGTTCCATGTTCATGTTATTCATATTTTCTGCTATATTAGTTACTTGAGGAGGGTGCTTTTAAAATGCCATTGTCATGTATGGATTCTTAGTTGGATAAGCCCATATGTGGTTCTGTTGTGTATCTGGGTATCAGCCTCATGTTAACTAGTATCTCCTTCACGTTTTCCTCACTGCATCCACTTTCTGATATTTGATTTCTATGGCATACTATTTGAACTGGCCCTCTTTGCAGTAAGCTGTCTCTTAACTGTCTGATGCGTTTGTATTGGAGTTTTGCATGCTGTTCCTAAATTATTCTTATCTTTGTATCAGCTTCTGAGAGAGTTTGGTTCCATTTAAACTAATTTCCTTGTTTAAAAAGAGATAGCAGGAGAGCATTTGGATTGACACCCAAGCTATATTTCATGCTCCCTTGCTATGATAAGATGTCCTAGGCACTGGTCTATGGCAACTCTAGGCTGTCTCTAGGGGGACAAAATTGTCGACAACATCTTTCTGGCGCCGTTGCCGGGGGACGAATTTGAGAATATCAGTTTCCCTGGGCCTCGAAAAATCATATTCACTCTCTAATCAGGTGAGCACAGAGAGTTGAAGAGTTGCGTATCTCTCACCTTGGCGACTCCACTGTTCTTTATTTGATAAATCTATTGGTAGTCCTGGCTCCTCGAAAGCCACATTTGAGGTCAGATTCCTATAAGTTAAAGAAATCCTCTGTATCTGACCCAGAGAAGATTATTCATAGAAGAAGTTGGAAAGAAAGACAATCAGCCCGTGTTGAAGTCCCTGAATATTCTGTAGAAGATCATCCATCCTCCTCTTCTCAAGAAATCCTGGTTGAAAATTTCGATTCCACCGAGGAAAATCATGAATATTACTCAGATAGTCCACCCCGGGGAAGTGCAAGAACTAAAGTGAACTTTCATCCTACCCCTGAGGCTGAAGAAGTTAAAGAAGTCACAGAAGTAGCTGCTGTTAACCGTGAACTATTTCCATCTACACCTCAGGCTTCTGTACAGTACATTCCTATTGTTGTCCATACTCCACTTCCTCCTCCTCCTCTGCCTTCATTTGTACATCAGATTGCCGCACAAGCCTCGCCTCCTCCAATGGCTAATATTCCTGCGTTCCTGTTAAACAAATATGCTCCACTGGCCTTACCACAAGTGCTAAATGATATGCCACAGGATTATTTGAAGATTTTGCCTAGATTCAATGGAGAAAATGAGATTGATGCTCAGAAACATCTTGAGGTCTTCTGTGCCTTTGCAGAAAATTTGAATGTTGAACATCTGGACGTGGTCTTAAGATTGTTTGTTCAATCTCTGGACGGTGAAGCCAGAAAATGGTTTAAAACATTAGCAGACCATTCTGTAAATACTTTGGAAAGAATGAAAGAGGTTTTCCTCAGGAAATGGGGAGAAAAGAAAGATCATGGGATGTGTCTGACTGAATTTAATACTCTAAAGAAGAAACATAATGAAGGGGTGTCAGAGTTCATTAAAAGATTTAATAAGTTATATTTGAGCCTGCCTCCTGAGATGAAGCCTCACCAAACTGCTGCTAAGGTAGTCTTCATAGCAGCCTTCGATTCAGATTTTGGCTTCTCCTTGAGGGAAAGGAAACCTGCCACTCTAGATGATGCTCAGTCAGATGCTCTTGAATTAGAAGCAAACTTTGCCTCCACCGGAAAATCAAAAGGAAAAGTCGAGCATGATGCCAGAAGAAGAGGTGAAGAGGAGGTATCTACTTCCAACCAGGATAAATATTCGGACCGAATGGAAGAAATAAGTAAAATGATCGAAAAGATAGTTAAGCTTGAATGGGAAGCCCTGAATCCAGCCCTCAAAAATTTTCAGAATGTTCCGAACAGAGGTTATAATCCTCAGTATAGAAGACCACCATTACAAATATTTCCAAGGGAAGCAAAGGAGCAGCATGATCAGGCACTACACCCATTGCACCTGGAAGTTCTAGTAGATGACTCCACCGAAGGCGCTGCCTATGGACTGGAAGATGCGAATCTTTCCTTTTCAAATAGTGAGGGAGAAAAATCCTCTTTTTCTTTCAATTTACAAAAAGAACTTGAGAAGATCAAAATCCCAGTCCCCTTGACTGAACTGTTGAAACAACCAGCATATCAATCTCAAGTCGCCTCTTTCATACTTCCTCCAGAAGCAACATTCATCCCAGATAATAACAAGCCCTGGCAGGTCTTTGATGATGAAGAATAGATGACGGGATTCCTAGCAATAGAAGGTGAATTCTCCAACATGGAGATTGATGCTGACGAAAGAAATTTGACACCACTTGATAGTCAAAGAAAGGAGGAAGGAAATTCGGTGAAGGACTTTAATCCATGGAATGAAGAAATCAGATTGCTGGAGAGTATGTTGAATAAATATGATTCAATACAAGAAGGAGAACCTCAATTTCTAAATTGGGAATTGCAGGATGTAAAGATACAAGGAAATGAAGACAGTGAAGACTTCCTGGGTCCTGGGAAAGACTTAAGATTTCTGAGAAAAGAATTGGTGACTGAATCATCAAGTAAGACTTTTGGGTCTCATGATTTCGGAACTGACAATTCGGCTGTGTTGACAGGTATTGCAGAAGACAATCCACCCTTTGGAGTTGTCTTGGATACAGATGAACTATCGCAGAAGAAGGAAGGTGAGGCAACCCTGTCTCATGTGAAGGAACTTGTTATTACTGATAATGACAAGAAGAAGCTGATGTATCTGATAGAAAAAGAGAGGACTAGAGGAAAGAATTTTGGAGCTACTACAGTGATGGGAAATCAGAATTCCATTCTGATAGAAGATAGGAGTCCAAAATCTGAAGAACTCGATTTGATTGCCAGAAGCAATCAAGCGGGTAAAGGAAAATTACTGAAGATTGTCAAGGAAGAAGAATAAGAGTATGTTGAAACAAATATGCAGCATATTGATGAAATGCTTGTAGACAAATGGTTGAATTGTTTGCTGAAAAAATTTAGAGAAGAGAACGAAATTGCAGGCACTGAAGTGAAAATGCTTGAAGTTGTGAAAGGAGCAGGAGTAGATACTAGTTTGCAGAATTTAAATATGCTTACTAGCACACAAGGAAGAATGAACGATTATGCTGCTGCAGTTAAAGAATTAAAAGGTAATTTACCTTTTAAAGGTAAATTTGCAGGTGATGAACAAAATAATGTTGCAGAAGGAGGTACCCTGAGAGATATTCAGGAAGTTTGTGAAGCAGCCACATTTTTAGCAAAAGAGGCAACATCGATAGTAATGTTCGAGACAGTAGCAGCAACAAAAATTGAAGACAACAGTGGGCAAAGTAACTTCCAGACAAAAGAAAGGCTGGACATAGAGATTGACTGCATCAGAAGACTGATGATGAAGGTGTCTCAGAAACAACAGATAGCAGCAAGAAAGCAAAGAAAATTTGGCAATGGAAAAACAAGAATAGAATGTGAAAGCATAGCTGGAGGCAAATTGCAGAACAAAATATGGAAACATAGAGGGGTACAGTTGAAGAATAATGTAACTAATGGATACCAGCAAAGCAAAGTATGGGACCTAGGAGGCGAAGACAACCTGGTGTATTATATTGTACATTAGTTTTCTTTTTGTTTCATCATTCTTTTAATAATGTGTGGGTGCCGATTAATTATGAAGTGAAAACTAGAGGTGCTAAAGAGCAGAATCCACTTAGAGCATGATCAGATGGTCTGCAGGTTCTCGACATGTCCAAGGATGAACATGTTGTCCCCAGATGGAGCCGATGTTGTACATATCAGCCCCTCCATTCAGAACTTTGGCCAACAACCCCATTCAAATCCGTTTAAAACCCCTGTCGTGGCCTAAAACCCCCATATTCTGCTTAACATTACTATTTCTGCCCACAAAATACACTGCAAAGGGTTAAACCCGAAATTAAAATTTATATCGGGTCTCAGCCCCTTTTGTTTTGATTCCCCATGTGACTTATGTGCAAAACCGTGTGTTAAAACGAAAGGAGCCCATTGCTTTATGTTTTCGGGCCAAATCTTAGCCGCCCGATCCAAAACAAATCAACGGTCCCATAGCATGCCCGCCTGGTGGTCCCCGCGCCCAAAAACCGGTGGTTTATTCCGCACCACCATTGCCGAGAGGGCGGTATTCTCCGCAGGGCCAACGATTCCATTGAATGTGCGCCGTGTGTCTTTTGTACGGGCCCGAAACCGCTCCCATTTTGCACGTTAATGATCAGTCAAAGGTCGGGTAGCGGAGTAAATGGCGACCGTTAGATCTCGGGGCCTCCATCCGACGGCCATCGTGCCTCGAAGATGCACGCGCTTTATCTCAGGCCTCCGCTCTCCCCGCGCATTAAATTTCGGCCAAAGGATGTGCATCAGAATCAATCACGTTGTCCGATCCTGCGCCTTTCATCAAATGGTGTTTATCTTCTAAAACTGCACACGTTTTAACCTACGTCAACCGCGTCCCTGGCCCACCTTTGATTGCCCTCCGGCTCATTCTAACCGTCGATCTCATTCAGAGATCGTGTGGCCCATAATCACTCACATTCTCCCCGCTTGACTAAGTCCTCCGCCACGTCATCTATTCTCCTTGGCTTTTCGTGCGCCTATGTGTCATCACCCCGCGTGCCCATTATATTTCTATCCCCATAACCTATATATATGTGTTTCATTCATATTCATCGTTTTTATTCATACATCGTGTTTAAACTGTTTTACATGGAAAACTTACATCCTGTCTGTTTACCAAAACCTCTCTGTAATTCCGCCGTCACCCCACATGTTCTTGCCATGTAGCCATATCATCAACGCCACCACTGTCTCCCCCCTCACTCCCCTTACACCTATGTCTAGTTTTTCTAATATATTTGCGAGTTTTGCAGGTTTATATGGAGGAGCTGCCGCAATATATCGCCTCCGTTGCAGAGGCTAAGATCTTCTCTAAGGACAGTCTTTAAAGGCAGAAATTTAAGAACAAGGCTGGCGGTGGTTGCTATGATATGACCTCATTAATGGAAGCATAAATAAAATCCATTGAACCTTAAAGACGCCTGCAGAGGGAAATATTACACAGCAAGAAATATTAATTAGGCAGCATACAAATATCAGTGAAAATCGAGAAAGCCAGTTCCCAGCCTTATGATTTTGAATTTTAATTTAAAGATTGGAAGACCGGGATTATCATGCACCAACACAAGAAACCTCAGGGTTTTATTGCAGTATATTTTTCTCTTCCAATCAAGTACAGAACATTTGTATATTTTATTCTTTGTGTCTTGTTAAGAGTAGATTTTCATCCTCAACATTTATTCCATGAAGCAGCAGCAGAGTACTTGCACCAGTTCAGCACCGTCAAACAGCATAGGCGGGTTTTTCCTCGCCAATTTGTTTTAATGAGTCAATTTAATGTACATTACCTACCTCATTCTCTAGAGTTTTCTGTCTTTCCTATAAAAGCCAAGAAAAAAGACATTGAAAGGGTTCCAGATTTCTATCAGAAAACTGTGCAGTGAGAAGTTCTTGTATACATCTTGTAACGCTTTTGTGTAAAGGCTCAGAGCCCGTAGGGTCTCAGTGAGGAGGAGTTATAACTGTAATGAGGATTCTGGTCTTTGGTATCCCACAGTATGTAATCTTTTCTTATGTGTTAATATAATATCTCATTTCATTGCATTTATCTTCTTGTATCATGTTCGAGAATGCGAGTGGGTCACTGATCTTAAGTAAGGATTCATCCTAGTTGGTGCCCATACTTGGATTAGTCAAGTGCTTTAAATAGGCCTAGTCATGATATACTGTTCCATGTTCATGTCATTCATATTTTCTGCTATATTAGTTACTTGAGGAGGGTGCTTTTAAAACGCCATTGTCATGTATGGATTCTTAGTTGGATAAGCCCATATGTGGTTCTGTTGTGTATCTTGGTATCAGCCTCATGTTAACTAGTTCCTTCATGTTTTCCTCACTGCATCCACTTACTGATATTTGATTTCTGTGGCATACTATTTGAACTGGCCCTCTTTGCAGTAAGCTGTCTCTTAACTGTCTGATGCGTTTGTATTGGAGTTTTGCATGCTGTTCCTACATTATTCTTATCTTTGTATCAGCTTCTGAGAGAGTTTGGTTCCATTTAAACTAATTTCCTTGTTTAACAAGAGATAGCAGGAGAGCATTTGGATTGACACCCAAGCTATATTTCATGCTCCCTTGCTATGATAAGATGTCCTAGGCACTGGTCTATGGCAACTCTAGGCTGTCTCTAGGAGTGAAAAAATTGTCTACAACACCCGCAGCTGTCGATAATGCTTGGGTATAGACGTAATTTTTTATTTATTTTAGATCCAGTTGATAATGCTTGGGTATAGACCCAGTTTTTTATTTCTTTTGTTTGCAGGAAATGGCATCATGGCCACAGAGGAAGGGGAGGACTGGCTTCATTTTTCCGGTATGGTGTTAATTTTTGTTCCCGTATAGTATTTGCAGGAGATGCATCACTGCCAAAGAGAAAGGGCAGGACTGGCTTCAGCCATTTTGATTTCCTGATAATGTTTGGGTATAGAACCAGTTTTTTATTTCTTTTAGAACAAGAGGTATAAGGGAATTTCTTTTACAACTTATTCAGCTTATTATATTGCCTACCAAATGTAGCTTTCTAGCTTTTCTGAATTGTAAATCACCTTGTCAAATCCATGATCAACTTGTGCACAGGTCGACGAGGAAAACCAAAATTTCCATAGAGGTACATTATGTCTCATATTGATTTTCTGTTAGTTTTCCGATTTTGTTTTGGCACCCTCATTTCCCAATTCAAATTATTTGAACCGGTGGCTCATTTCCCGTGGTCAAATTATATGAACACTAGGTCAAATTTAACTAGATTGGATTTTGGAAATATTTATGTGTATTAGGCTCCTATGGATTAGTTGCCTTCTTTGTGGATTAGGCTCCTCCTATTAGGTCCTGTGGATTAGGCCCCTGTATCTCTACGTTGTAGCTCAATGAGGACTCATCCTCTACTTGGCTATGATCGACTGGAACTGACTCTTGGCTATGAACTTAAGGCATCTATGATTGGAAATTGCACATGGCAATGCAAGGTCAGACTCTTTCATTCCCAGAATGGGACAAGGCATGAAATGTTTGGGGCTTGCCAATGTACCCTACCATATATAAATCCTTCCCTCTATACACTCATTCATAAGGCACTGATGGTTCGTAAGGCACTGATAAAAAATTGTATTGAATTTATTATGGGACGTATAAATCCTTCCATCTATACACCCATTCATAAGGCATTGATAAAACATTGTAATGAATCTATCAGGCAACGTTTTGGAAAACTAGTTTGTCGCCTGTCAAGAGCTTTTTCATTAGTAAGGAGATAGGGAGCACCTTAAAATTAAGAGAAGTCAACCATCCATTCTTATTACATATGTAATAACGTGAAGGGTCATTAAATGAACCATTCGACAGGCTCTTCCCCTTGAATATTGAGGAAACCAGAGCAGTATCCCAACATTCAGAGTCCAACAGTGGCAGAGTCAATCGAAATAGTTTGTTTCTGACATTTCCCCCTTTCAACATAAACTACTGCTGGTCTTCGAGGATATGAACCAACTGGATACAGTGAAACTGCTTAATAAAAAGGATCAACGTACTCTTTAACATGTACTTCAATGTGTGCTTCATCAATGGCTTATCAACCACCAGATTGCATACAATAATAACATATATATTAAACATGCATTTTGTACTCACCTAACTCCGATAGTTACCGCTGGTAGAGCCTCACATATTCTCTTTCCAACTCCTCATTAATATTTATGGTTAACTCTGTCAACTAGTTTCTTGCTTTCAAATTTCTTCCACTCTTATAAGCTTCATAACGTCTAACAAAAATAGTTTCAAGTATATGACGTATAAATCCTTTCCTCTATACATTTTTAGGTGCTAGAAGCACGTAAAATTGCTACTACTCACTTGTAGTACAAACACTACTCACTGGTCCTGAGAAGGCAACATCACAATGCCATCCTATCCGGCAGGGACTACCACTGCGTGCAGTCCTTGTTAGAATATAATATGACCAAATATTTCAACTAGAAATGAATTAATCTTTTAAATAGAACTTCAAAGTGAATAGCCAATATATAAAGTGAAAGAAAACCTCTTGGCGACAATTGAACAATATGTAGAAATGTGAAAAAGTATAGATTTTTATGATTGAATTATTTTGAGTTGATAGCTATAGATTTTCATTAATGTTTTAATTGGTAAAATAATGCAAAATTTCAAAATTCATCAACATTTTCCATTAAATCTAATAATGGATGTTAAGTTCACATGCAACTCTTTAGCACGTGTGATGGATATAAATATATCTTATATCTTGGTGTATCTGAAGGAAACCAAATGTCTATGTTGTTTTAACCCAAACACAAATATGATTGATGGGAAAAATACATCTGATATTTAGATACTCACAATGGTTGCAAATTAAAATATTAAGGTTTTGTCTAGATGCAAATATGATGAAAATATAAAATGATGCATTATTGGAGTGTTATGAATATTGTATTGTATAGAGATTTTAATTTGGATATATGTATATTGAAAAGGTTCTCATGAAATAGATTTGGGATTCAAACATTTGAGATGTTAACACATTGCACACTTGTGTTTTTCCTAGATCCAAATTTATGTTTGAATTGCAATTATATTTGGGTATTTGATTATCTTATAATGTAGATGCAATGATTTCTCTCGAATCTGGACGTAATCCTTTGAAACTTGATAAAGGAAAAATATTATTAAATAATATTATTTTTCTTTATTCGACAAAAGATATTTGGGTACCAAAGATTACGGTATACATGTAGTGCACAATAGTTTCTTTGCCTTGGATTCAAATTTAATTCTCCAATATAAAAAACTGATATAATATTTAAAGTTAAAATGCATTTTTATGTGATTATTGTTTTATTTTTTAAGATTTTGATTTTCAGCTTTTCTTTACAAATTCTAGGGTTTCTTTTGAATATTTATATATGTTTGGATTCACGAGAGGGGGATATACTCTCTCCTTTATCCACATTGTTTTGGGAGTTCATAATGAGTTTGGATCCACTAGTATTCTTTGTTAATCTTTTTACATCCTTTTCACAAAAAAATTGGACAAAGTGGGGATTCTTGGTTCACAACAAATCCTCCATTGGGTGCATTGTGTCAAGCTAGAAAGCTAGGGCGTTTCTTGCCAAAAGCAGTGCAAGATCCAAAATATGAGGTTAAATCTTGTAATATTGAAGAATATATCCAATATATGTAGGATCATGCTATAATCTACAAATTTATTGGATTATGGCCCTCTGAAAAGGATTTTATGGGGTGGATAAAAAATAAATGGAACCCCGAGGGTTAAATAGAAATGGAGTTAGGGGACAAGGGTATTTTTATAGTCATTTTCTCTAGCTTAGAAGACAAATCGAAGGTTTTTGAAGGAGGGTCATATTTTCTCAACAATGTAGGGCTCTCATGCGATTTTGGAAGGAGCAGTATAATCCAGAGAAGGAGGGTTTCCTTGAAGCCCTAGTGTATGTCCTTCTCTTTTCCCTCCCCAAAGAATATTGGGAAGGGGAAACCTTTGAAGGCATTGGTAATGCCATCGAAAAATTTGTCAAAGTATCATAGGTACCAAGAGAGGGAGGTACAATTCATATGGAAAAATTCGTGTTTATATGAATATGTCCTAGCCTCTTCCAACCTCCATAGATATTTACTATCAAGATAGTGTTTGGAAGCAATCTCTATATTATGAACAATTCCCCTTTAGATGCATATGTTGTCATCAATACATGAATCTTATTAGGGAAGTTCCGATGAATACCAAGGACATGTTTAAATAAAACTCTTTTAGAAAATATCCAATTGATTCAAGAAAAAACCCCCAAAGAAGTAGAACTTTGATTCCCCAAGGTACCTGAATCCCTAGATATGAAATAGGTATGTCTCTCCCCCATTTCAAGAAGTCTCTAGAGAAATTCAACATTCAATCAAGTATGCAATCAACATAATCCATTACCACAATAGATGATTAGCTCCCCTTCAGATTAATTTGAATTAGAAGCCTTACTAGAAGATATAGATCTGGATGACCCATGCATGGCATGGAAAAGGTGTGATGGACATGCCAACTCATGAGGGTAGGATTTTGTATAATTCCTATGTTCAAAGCAAGAAATTGGGCTCAAGTTCCTCACGGTCTAGTCTTAGGGTTCAAATGATGGATTTTAAGGTGGTCTCCAGGAAAGATAAAGAAGAAAAAAAATGAGGCTATAAGAGAAATAAGGAATGGATCCAAAAAGAGGGTGAACAATTAGTTAACTCAAGGAAAGTCAGGAAAATGTCAGAGAAATTTCCCTCGAAATCTTAAATCTTTAAGGAGGTTTCTATGTTGTTATGATTATCGTAGTAGTTTTCTAATTGTCTATTCTTGGTAGGTAACTTTCCAGTTTCAAGTATCTCCGGGATTTTAGTCCTCTTTTGGAAATTCAAGCTATATGTAACTTTCTCTGATTAATGAAAGAATCCTTTTACCCCACAAAACAAAGCATTTTTATGTGATTTGAATTCTTTCGTGGGAACATATTCATGTATTCGAATGTTAAATAACAACACTCTAGACCCATATATGAGTAAAAAGAAAATATGGTATTTGGTCATCTGAATGTCAACAAGTGGCACACATTACTTCCTCCTGGATTCAAATTTAATCTTTAATAAATTAATCCAGGGATATAGGTATCCAATCTTGCTAAAAGGAAAAAACGTTAAAATGTGATGGACATTGGGTACAATCACAACAAATTATAAGAATAAATATTTGGCTTGATGAAGCTTTGTCATACATCATTCATCAATCATTTTAGAATTAGTTGATTCTTATTAGATATTTGGAAATTGAAGGCATTTGTTTACAATTTATGAGATGATTGAAGATTAATGATAAGTTTTAATGAAGAAAAAAATAATCCTTTTGAGTATATCACAAATCCAAATTAACATGTATAAATGGAAAAGCAAACATGACCAAAAATAAATAAAAACATACAAAAATTTAGTAGGGGAATCATTAATTTTTATGAAAAAATTATAAAAATAATGTGGTTGTTGTTTTAGTTACAACAAATAGGTATGGATGGATTTGAGTTGAAGGAATTCCACAAGGTGCTTCAAAGGAATGAGGAGATAATCCAAGCAACAATAATGCCTTAATAGTAATTTCCTCCAAACTTGTAGAGCTTGAACATGATAGTACCACCTGCAACACAAATATCATGAAACTCATTTTTATGTAGAAGTAGTGGATTGACTCCCTGGAGGTTGAATACAACCTTCTTAGATCCATGGTACTCTCTCAACATGGATGTCCTCACTCTCACTTTCAAAAACCTTGAAATTGGCAATTCCTTATGTGTAGGGTCTTCAAGGATGATTTATTCATTAGAACATAGAACCGATGGATATTTAGGATCAAATCCCCTTCACATAGACAAATAGGAAGCTCAGGATAATTCCCAACCATGACTTATTCGAATGCGTTCTCATATAGTTTGCATTTTGTGTCATACTGTTAAACAAGCCACATGTATATTTACTTAGAACTTCTGTTTGGAACATATATTAATAGATATAGTAGATTATATATAAATATGTATAGCTTTAACACAATTTCGGGATTCTCGTGAATGTAAATGCTACTAGTCTTGGCACAACCATTTTTTGAAATAATATAAATTTTGTTTTGGTAAAAAAAATAAGGTCCACTATGTAGTTAGGAGGTTGTTATGATTATGATTCTCATGTTACTTATAAATAAGGATGAATTCCTCCATAGAACAGATGTGGATTTTGTTGTATTTGGACCTTAACTCATTGAGCGGTATCCCAAAATTAAGAGACAAGTGTAGAGGAGTGGATTCCTTTCATAAAATGATCAATCATAAGTTGTTACCCTACCTTAAGAGTATTTTGATATAATAAAGTGGATTTTTATGGAATTCATAGAAGTTTAGCGTGAGATACCATTTTTAAATCTAAGGTACATAAATGGGATCAAGGATATTTCTTAGGCTAAACATTTTTCCTATTTTGTAGGTTTGGAAGGGAAAAAAAGGGCCACAACACTCAGATTAATTATTATAGCTTAATGAGGAAAATATAAAGAAACCAATCACATATTTGAGTTCCTCCCAAAAATCACCCAACTTAAAAGGAACAAAATGTCTAATTGAGAGTCCAAGAAGTGAAGATATTGCTAAATTTTGTACTCATTTGTTTGATGCTCAGAGGGATCGCTTAGATGAAATCCCATCTAGGTTCACTTTCTTGAATTACTATCTAATATGTGGAACCCCAAATTTTTTGCAAACTATGGTAATATTCTAGGGTTATTTTTGAATGTTGATTACTCCTTTAGGGAGATGTGAGATAAGTCGGTGGCTAGGATTTTGGTCTGCCTTGATCTGTGTTGTTTGGCTATAAGAATTGGATTATGAAGGCTTATCTTTTAGATGTAGAATGTGCCAAAAATATGGTCATCTGGCTAAATATTTTAGTTCCCCCTTCAAAAATTCTTCATATGTTGACAAAGTATCCAAAAAACAAAAGATTGAAGGAGAAATATCGGGGACCTATCCTAAGGGGCCGATGGAGGATAGTGGGTGGGCGGTGGATCCAATGATGACTTTATAATGTTCAAAGCTTGATTTTGGTTTCCCAAATGATGTATCAATCGTAATTTTTGTCTTCATCTCCCCCAAAAATGGTCAATCTATTGATGGAGGACACTTCGACTCTTGGTAATTTAGTACCCATTTACTTTTTTTTCATTTACATTCTAGTTCTTGTACTGGTTCTATAGATTTTTCACATACTACTTGTATGGGCGTGGGTAATGGGAATCATTTATTGTTGTTTGTGACTCCTTCCCTTGTGAATTCCTCTTGTCCAATGGTGTCGGGGTTTTCGGGTTTCTCTTCCTTAAGTATTTTGTCTCTTCAGAATGCTCTGATGATTTGGGTGATATCCTGTACAATCTAAGGTCATGCCTAATGATTTTGGTTTTTGAGGGCCTGTTGAAGCCTAGAAAATCTCTGCTTCAAACATCGGGGATAACCACCCGGTCGGGACCTTAGGACAACTCCTTTTCCGTTTGGTATGGTGGCTCCGACTGGATTTAAAGGACCAGTTTCCTTATAACTAAATGGATTGGATTGGGTGGGTGGAAATGGGACTAAATTAACTAAAATAAAACTATCTAATCTAAGCTAAATACTGATAAATAAATTCTAATACTAACCCGGGTAATAACATGTGAATACAACTTAAGATTGTTTCAATCCAACAATAACCATGAAAATGTATTATTAATCAAATTGAAATGTGCAGAAAAAAATAAAGGTAACTCTGTTTAAGAAATTAAACAGAGTTATAATAGCATATTGCATTCATCATTGTATACCATTTACATGTAATTATGAAAAATAACGTTTCAATTATACTCAGAAATGATATACAAAAGAGAGCGTTGTGAGAACAAATACATATAAATGATAGCAATCTTAAAACGAATATCATACAACAACAGAAATCAATAGCAAACAGATAGAAATACCTTGTTCATCTTGATGACTTCCAGATGCAATCTGATACTCTATCCAACAATTATAATGCAAAATCGAATTCTAAAGGTACAGAAATGCAACACTTCAAAGATAATTTCGCATAAAAATCACCAGATGTGATCCTTTTCAAAAAATATATAAGACAATGGAGTACAGAAATGCAATCTCCAAGTCTCACGGTATTAAGATCCAGGACCTCTCTCTAAATGCATGAGAGGGGTTTAAATACTACTTTAACTAACTCTAAAAATATTTTATTACAAAATTAAGGATTCGGTTTAATGACCGTCCTTTTCCTAGGCTAAAATACAGTGAAATCAAAACTAAATCTATCTAACTATGAGCTTGATCTTTGATCTTGCAGGCATCTAGCATGTTTTTGAGAAGATGCGGTTGACCGACTTCTGAATTTAATTGTCCTGAGAAGACAGAGTCGGCAAGCGTAGGAGAAATCTTCTCTGTAGCATTGATGATACAATTGAGCGTGCTATGCTGACTGTGTGGCTTTACTAAGTATGCCCAGTATGCGTCCCAATTTAATCTAGTCAGCCCTTGGATGGATTTTGTTCTTTCTTCTGCCTTTTGCCTCCATTCTGTTTGCAATTGATTTTCCTGTGGGAGATAACCTGGAACAGTTTCAGAAATCAAGTTATCTTTCTGTAAATTGTCATTTACACAATCCGTGAGAATGTTTGCCGCTGTAGATGCCTCTTCTGCTGCTCTTTCTGCCCTTCTGATTTGTGCATCCCAATTATTAAACAATATTTCTTTATGGTTCTCATTAATGATGGGTGCACCAATTTTTCTGCCTTCTTCTGTCTTTTGCCATGCTAGATAATCATTGATCTTTTCATTAATCAAATCATAATCATTTCGTAAATCTACGACATGACTTGTGATTTTATCACTTTCTTGGCATAAAGAATTCCATTGCAATATCTTTTGACAGAAAACTTCTTCTTGTTGCAGTAGTTGATTATTCAAAGAGATGGTTTTTGAAATGAATTCTGGAAGCTTGGGATCATCCTTATGCTGTTCTTGGATTTCTTGAAGTTGTTGTTGCAACTCTTCAAGTTTTAATTGTGCTTCTTTATTGGCCTGTACCTGTTGCAATTGCTGTTGTAGAGCCTTTACCTGTTCTTCTTTTTCATCCAACAAAAGCTGTATCTCAACTGCTTTATCAATGGTTGTAGAAGCATAAGCTCCTGTTATTTGAGATAATTTAGTGAGATTGCGAGTAGGCTCTGTGGCAGGATCTTTCCATAAAACATCTACTTGTTCTGGTTCAGTAGCAATTGCACTTTCTATTTTTCTCTTTTTCCTTTGTCTTTTAACTACTGCTTTGTATTTTGGGCTATAAAATACATCCAGAGGAGGGATGTCCTCTACATTAAGTACCATTTCAGAGGAGGGTGTGATTGGTATGTGTTCTGTTGCTGCGGCTTTGCTTCTTGTTCCTGCGTTCAAAACTTTGATTGTCTGGACAGGGGTCTGTACATTCTGTCCTTCTATATTAATCAATTGATTAAAGGTTTCCCATTCTTTATCTAACTCAATGGTGACTGGCTGTTGCTGTACACTGGTTGGAGGAGGAATTTTCTGTTGAGGAGTCAGAATTTGCTGTTGATCAAGTTCATTTGATTGTGCAGAGTCTTTAATGGATTCTTCCGTTTTATCTTCCCTTTCTTTGGAATTATTGGAGAGTTCAGAATCTCTGTCAGATTTTGATTTGGATTTACTTGTACTTGAACTGCCGTTAAGACTAACACTAGGAGTTTGCTCCTTTGCGGGCTTTAAGCGTAGATTATCCAAAGGAACAGGAATTAGTCTCCTTTCTCTGTAAAGTTTGAATTGCTGGAAGTCTGGTGGGGATAGCTGTGCTCGGGCTGAATTCAAAACTTCTTTGAATGAATTTCTTGCTTGGAACATATCATCAAAAAGATCAGGCTCTGCGACAAATTCCTTCACTTTGATTGCATTGGTAAAATTCTTAACAATATCATTTTGGTCATATAACCTCTTTGAGAATTTGAACAGTTGTAGGGATGTAATGTTGCCTATTTCTTGAAATGCATGACCAATATCGGACAGTGAAAATGTTCCACATTTTATGGGAAATTGTGGCCAAATGCCCTTTTTCTTATCCTTCAAATCTTTTGTCATCCCTCCCTGGCCACAGGTCTGATAAGCAATTTCCCGGGCTACAAGTCTATCAGGAACATATAGGGGTAACACATGTGGAGAAGCATAACTTCCAAAAACCCTAATATAGGTGAACAATTCTTCTCCAAACCATCTTGCGACGGGAAGAATATCAACCTCTGTTTCTGAAGATAACCTTGGGGGATCCTTATTATACAAGGTTCTGTACAATGGCAACATCATTCCATGGCAAATTTGGTAAAAATGGGGGACAAACTTAGATTCCCACAGTTCTTTATGGTACACATGAATGGGCGAAGGGTCTTGGATAGTCCATTTCCAACCCATTACAGAGAATTTAGAGACATAGCAGATGGCGTCCATGACATAAGCAGATAAATAAAAAGGCGGGTAAACCCGCTGGGAAACATTTCGTTTGGACCGGTATTGAAAAATAGCAGAGGTCATAGTATCAGATAGGATTTTGGCCCAGTCTACAATTGTAGAATTAACGACCGCAATCAACAAAGGAAGCCATTCGGGCAAAATCATATTTATGTCAGGCTTTCCAAAAAGCCTACATAACATAGCAGCAGTAAAACAATAAGGAGAAGTAAGCGAACCCGTGCTGTACATACCTTGTTTGTTCTTCTTTAATGGTTCACTTCTTTTAGTCCATTCCTTTGTGCATTCTACCAAATTCGCATGTTCTTTGGCAAAATCTTCCATGAATTTGCTATTGTAAGTCGCCTGTGGTTTTGGCAGCTTATACATTAATCTCACATCTTCTATGGTGAATGACCCAATTAGCTCTTCAGACTGAGTCTTGAATTGCCTGTCTGAGATATCTGTGCTATCCAGCACCCATCTCACCATATCTGTATATGGGAGAATCCTTGGCCTTGCTGCAATTCTGTGCAGAAATGAGCAAGCCAAGTCTCTAAGGGTTGCTTCAGACGTATCCTTTGAACCGGCCGTAGCTTCAACTTTCAACACCACGGGGTTTTCATCCTCTAATAGATTATACATTCCTTCCCAAGTGGATATGCCCGCATCCTTGTTACAGGCGGTGTCTACGTATAGCGAAGCCATTTCTTTGTTCTCAGAACTTGAGCTCTTCTCCTTCTTACCCATAATGTATAGTGGAAGCTTTGTATAGTGATCCGCTCCTTCGTGCCTGCGTTTTACGAATAAATGAGAGTAATGATAATAGAAAGGTGACGAGACTATTTTGAATATGAACGCGGATGAAATATAATATTTAAATTATGAAACGACTTCCAATCTAAACACAATCTCTTTTCACATTAATAATCACTCCAATCATTTAATATAGTCATTAAAGCGCATAACGGATTTGACACATGGGAAGATTGCCTCGGGATAGCACGCTTATGTGAATCTGCAACATTGCGATGTGCGATTTGCTGCGCAATATCGCAATATCGCAATGTCGCAATATCGCGATATGAAATCATCACAGTCATAAAACTTATCGCAAAAACAGGAACTACGTAATAGCGCAAAGCGCATATCGCAAAAATCATAAAAGCACATATCGCAAACGCGCAGAATCACAAAAAGCGCACAATCGCAAAATGAAATCATCGCAAAAGTGCAAAATCGCAAAAGCGCATAATAAATCAGAGCGTAAAAGATATTTGTTAATCATTTCTGTTTTCTGCGCTATGCGATCTGCGATCAATGCTTTTTGTATAGACTATTTTTGTTATGGATGCGTTATATCGTTTCAAGAGAAAATTTTATTATAATCTATCATAAACTTAATATTTTTGCAATATTCTCTCAAAGGGATTTTTGTAGGTTTATGATAGAAAATTTTATTTTCTAAAGGAAACAAATCCTAATTGATTTTTTTGGATTTTAACTAAGGGTCCCCATTTTATTTAGTATTATTACTAATATTAACCAAAAAAGGGGAGGTTGTTGCTAGCCACAACAGGGCCCTCTTGGTGGACTTGATTAGATCCCCATTATTGGAATTTCTAGAAATATTAATGGGAGAAAATATAATATTTCCTTGGCTAAAGCAAAGACCCATGAGGAGTTGGTCGTAGATAGACAAAAGTATATTAATGGGGCTCATAGAGCATTGAAATCCCTTGAGGAGGTGCTTCAATTAAAGTCATGTCTTTAAATTTCATAGGGTTGGAAAGTAATCCCAAAAAACTTGCCTTAAAGAAATTATTTCAAGTGGAACAACCTAATGTTTTATTTCTTCAAGGAACTATGGGGGAGGGTGATAGTATTTCTAAATTATTAGAATCTATATTCATATCTGGGAAATTTATAGCTCTAGATGTTTGTGGTTAGTCTGGGGGCTTCGCTTTGGGCTAGGATGCTTGGAAGATCTAGGTTCATAACTCTTGTACCATCTCCTTGGGTCTGGGACTTCTTAGTTTCTCTGTGGAGCCATATCTCACTTTTACTTTTATCAACATATATGGGCCTAATGAAGAAAGGGTATGCTTTTGGAGTTATTTCTTTGGGAAATCTCTTTCGAGTGTCGAGAGTTTTGTAATTGGTGGTTACTTAATTTTTTTTGTGGGAATATTGAATCTTGCGGCCCTAGTGTTAGGGTTAATCCTCTTTAAGACTTTTTCTCACACAAAATAACTACTAGTTGTATGATTGATATTTTCTCGGTGAGGTTAAAACCTACATGGAGAAATCAGAGAGTGGCGGAAGTTCATGTGGAAAAAAGGCTTGACAAGTTTCTAGTGGTTGAATCTATGATGCTTAGGTTTCCTCTTCTTCTCGATTGGGTAGAATCCATAGGGGAATCAAATCATTCTCCAATCCTATTAGAATTAAAAAGGAAATCCCATAAGCCTATAAGTCCTTTCAAAATGACTGCTAATTGGATTAAAGCTAAGGACTTTTCTTCTTTGGTCAGGGATAATTGATACCCTTTTGATGAAAGAATTAAGATTTAATCCACACACCAATTTGAGTCAAACTTTAAAAATATAATGCATTTGGTAAAATATTAGGTGATCTCTAATCATAGAAAGGAGGAGGAGGATCAGGTGGAAGTTGAACAAAAAATTGAGGGTTTCTATAAATCTTGTGCTGATGGTTATCGGTCATATGATTATAGATATGAATTAGTGAGGCTTGAAACAAGAAGAAATAAGATAATTTCAAACAAGGAAGATTCTTGGAATCTTAAAAGTGGGGCTTTAGGATTAGATTGTGGAGATGAAAATACTAAATTTTTTCATGCATATGCAAAAGGAAGAAAACTAGTCAACACCATTTGAGGTATGGTTGATAATGAGGGCCATGAAGTCTCAAATTTTGAAGGCCTTGCATACATGGGAAATGATTTTTTCCAAAAAAATTATAGGGAGCCAAGGGGGGTCAATATTGATGAAATGATGAGAGTGGCTCAAATTTTTCCAAGATTTTTAGAGGAAGAAGAGAATAGATCATTGATGGAGGAAGTGTCTGAAGATGAATTAAAGGTTTTTCTTTGCATCTTTAAAAAATACAAGAACTTGGGGCGTGATGGATGGGCTATGGAATTTTTCTCCACTACATAATACCCTATTGGAAAATCTATGTTATGGGTTGTTAATGAGTCTCGAAGCGAAGGTAGGGTTCTCCTAGATTTCAACTCTACTTTCATAACCTTGATTCCTAAGGTGTATAACCTGGTTTCTTTCGAGGAATCTCGGTCAATATCTCTTCGAAATTATGTGTACAAGGTCATCTCAAAAGTGTTTTCCAGAAGAATCAATCCAATCCTTTAAAAATCCATTTCACAGGAACAATTCAAGTTTCTTAATGGGAGACATATCCATGACACATTGGAGTCACTCAGGAAGGGTTACATAACATAAGAAATCAAAAGATAAAGGGTGAAATGTTCAAAGTAGAACCTTTATAAGGCTAATGATTGTGTCAATTGGTAATTTATTAAACATCTTCTCACTCATGTGGGATATGGAGTTTAGTTCATCAATTGGATTATGAGTTTTTTTTTTTTTTTTTTTGGGTAGTTTAGACTAATCCTAATCTTTCCATTTTTTCTCCTCCCATCCCACCCATGGGTTTCGAACCGGTGACCTTGTAGATTGAGTGCCTTAACAAAGCACCCCATCACCGTCTTCTCTACACCATGTGGGATTAATTGGATTATGAGTTGTCTGACATTTGTATCTTTCATTTTTTTGATTAATGGATCTGCTTTGTCACTTTTTCATGCTCGTAGAGGATTTAGACAAGGATTTCCTTTGTCTCCTCTCCTCTTTTTTCTTTTTGGTAAAGGCCTTAGCCACATGCTAATGAAGGAAAGTAAATAAGGGAGTTTAAATGCGCAGTGATTATGCATGCAATGGAAATTACCCATCTATTTTTTGTGGACGATATTTTTATTTTCTATAATGGGCCAGTTAGATATATGCAAAAATTGTTTGAGATTCTATCTTTGTTCGGTAAAACGACAGGTGTGTTTATAAACAAAATAAAATCTACCATAGTTTTCCATAATTTGGAAGAGTAGGAGATCAGGTATAGTCGATCTATTTTCCCTTTTGTGATATAGAATTTGGATTAAAATATTTTGGTTTCCATCTGAAACCAAACTGCTACAAAAAAGAAGATTGGCAGTTACTATTGGCTAAGTTGGAAAAAAGACTATCATGTTGGAGCTTCAAGCAACTCTCTACAACTGGAAGATTGATCTTAATCGAATCATTCCTTGAAGCCATTCCAGTCTATTCGATGTTTTTGGCCTGGATTCCAAAGGGTGTTTTGGAGAAAGCCAAAAGGATGTGTTTTAAGTTTTATTGGGAAGATTCTTAGGATCATTTTTTCCTTCCATAGGTAAGGTGGAATTGTCTAGAATTTCCAAATATGCTGGGAGGGTGGGGGATTGAATTTTATTTTATTTTATTTTATTTTTATTTATTTATTTATTTTTTATGTTCTCCAAAAGACTCACTTCCAAGTGTGGGTGGAGACTTTTATCCTCGCAAAATCTCTCGACAAAAGTGATTATTCAGAAGTATAGTGTTCCATATTCCTTAAGAGTGAATGAGGCTTATAGATTGGCTACGACAGAACATATCGATGGTTTGGAGGGTTGTAATAAATTATTTCAAGCTGGTGGCTTTGGGTTTGGTGTGGAATATTGGTAATGGGATCAAGGCTAGGTTAGGGTATGATTCTTGGCAGGGGTGTGGATATAGACACAAACTCTCTCAAGCTCTTATTAATAATTTTAGAGACCAAGGATTTTCTCTGATCACCCATATAAATAGGCTTGCTCAAACTATAATCTGGCAACAAGGTTGGCTATATGCCGTTGACTTAAACCTTCCATTTTTTTTTTTTTTTTGGAATGGACCATTTTTTTAGATGCTCTGCATTCTTCCCATACAAGAATTAATGACAATATGATGAGCTAGTATGGGTTATCTCTCTGCATTATAGTTATACTTCTAAGTTGGGCTACATCCATCTCAATATTCTTATTCAAAATATGGAGGTCGCATGGTGGTGGAGCGTCCTTTAGAAGTCAAATTGTTGATTTGGGAAGAGGTAGAAATTACTGGGCTGAAATTTTAGCATGTAGATCTCTTATTACTTTTGCACAAGAAAAATATTGTGAACATCTTCAATGTTTTCTTTGTTGGTGATTAACTGGGTCAATGAGACTCAGCAGTGCCGAAATATAACACTTGATCATATGGTGGAGGATATTTGAAGACTAAAAAATTTATTTACCTCATTTCCATGCTTCCATGTATACAGGGAGAGGAATGGTTTTGTTGATATACTTTCTAAGGAAGGTCTGATTTTGGATTGGGGGTTATGGTAGGTGAAAGAGATGGTGGGCATTGATCACTTCCAATATAATCACAAGCCATATGTGGAAGAGCCTCCTCATGATGTTCCTCAAGAGCCTCCAAAGAATATAGTTCTGGGGAGGATATCTCATCTACAAGATCAACCAGAATAGCACGATACATGTATAATAATAACCATAAAAGTATATAAACATCATTTCAACCATTTTCTAGTTATCAATGCTTGACCATATCGACCGCATACCATGACCTCATGCAGGACAACTATCACCATGTCAATGTATGCATACCAACAAATAAACACTGACATGCACAACCAATGCATAATCAACACATACTCATGATAAACACATCCAACATTAACACCATAAAATTTCACGTGGTGACATAATTGCAACTATGACCATCACCATGCATATAAAACAAGCATACATACCATAAGCATAAATAATACATATGCAATCGACATGCATACATGACAAACACACTGCCCATCCAATCCAAGGGGTGAGCCATGCTCTGATACCACCCTCCTCCCACACTTACCCAAGTTAACCAGTCCGATGGGGTAAACATGTGAAAAAAGGCTATTATGATGTGATTCAACTCCCCATGTACAATTAAGGAAGTGGAACCGACAAAACCAAACCAATATGACCTTCCTTAGGAGCTACAGACCCTTTAGGAGGCAACCAACCCTTCCAGGTTCTGAACCCCTGAGACAACATGTCATTTTGTAGATCTGGACCCTTAGTCGCTCCCATGACAAGCCATGCATGTGACTGAGGTGTTTTAGTCACTCCCAGAACAAGGCATGCCAACGACAATGGAAAATTTTCAGGAAGTTCTGAGCCAATGACCCCGGATTTTGAGCCACTTTTCAAGGATATGTCTCAGGCCACTGCCCAAAAATTCATGAAACTTTAAAAAATGATAAACAAAAATGGAATAAGGTTACTAATGCAATCATTGGTACAATTACTTGACCTGAACCCTAATATCCATGATAGGCATTCCGTCAAACATATCATAAACATGTAATCTACAAGTCATAACAACATATCTGAGCATAGGGGTCTCATACTTATCTGAGATTCGTAAGGAAGAATTAATTACTCATCAAAACAACTGCATTATCATCTATTAGGTCATATATTCATTGTTCATTCATTTTATAGTCAAACCATGATAAGATCCATACATCAAGTATGTCATAAAACATTCTCATAACTAACATATAACCAACATAAATAATAAGGATATAAAATCCATAAAAACAACATATGAATAAGTACATTTACACATGAAATACCAAGGATAAGAAGGTCTTATTAACATATGCAAAATGCAATCAGGTTTGGGGCTTCCACGTACCACCCAAACATATATTGGAATGAACCAAAATTGTATTTCAGCCAAATCACCCCCGTGCCATATTCCAAGCACGAATGCGGGACTCACACAAATCCAACTAGGTTTCCTTAGGCTTTATCGCAATCCACCAAGGGATTTTTAGGCCCAAACAATAAACATATAATACCAGGCTTTATCGCAATCCACCAGGGGATTCCTAGGCCCAAAAAATAAACATACAATACCAGGCTTTACCACAATCCCACCATATATCGGTCTTGGGATCATTAGGCCTATACAAGCATGGATGCCTCCAGATATCTCCACTTACACCGTGAGGAATTTTCCTGTCTCCTACTCTCTAGGCTTTACTGTATATCCCACCATTCACCTGTCGAGGATTCCTAGGCCTAATCAAGACTCCACCCTCTAGGATTTATTGCATATCTCGTCATTCACTGGTCGAGGATTCCTAGGCCTAATTGAGGGCACACACCTCTAGGATTTACCATGTATCCCTCCATTCAATAGTCAAGGATTCCTAAGCCCACCGAGTTACACAAAATCTTGATTTCCAACTCAACCAAGTGAAATAGAACCCATTAGATCATGGCTATCCATAAATGGAAAGGAAAGGCTGAAAAACACTTTCACACCTGCAAAAACCCATGCTAATGAAAACAAGAGAACAAAAACACACATGCATGTACCATGCATGACAAATATAGCAAGGAAATCACACATAAAAATCGATACCTGCGAGTAATTCCACTGTAGTCGCTTGATCTGATCTTCCATGCTTGATCTTTGGTTCCCTTTTCCTTCTTTGTCTTTCCTTTGCTTTCCTTGATCCAATGCTATAATGCTCTAAGAATGCTCTAAGTGTCCAAGAGTGAGAGAGAGAGAGAGATCTAAAACTAAACTGACAAAAGGTACCAATTGATCCTCATAAGCCTTTTTATTAGTGAGGCCCCTATTTTCTTAATTTTCCATTATTTTCCTCCTCTCATGCAACCTGTGACCTTTCACATTCATTTTCTCCTAATTTCCACTATTTTCATAAATAAAATGCCAATTAATGCATCTTGCCTTTCCAAATCCTTTACCATTGCCTTTGCCAATTTCATTTTCTATAATAAACCAAATGAACACCCATAATAGGATGTTTTTTTCCCAACATTCAACTTGGAATATGTGTCCCATGACCTTGGTAATATTTTTTCCTTTATTAAATTTTACATGGAATTTTTACAGGGGATGTTAAAATTTTGCTTGTTCTATTATGCCTTGCTTTTGATCTGTTACTTTTGTGACCTTTTGGATCTCTTTCACTATC
This sequence comes from Pinus albicaulis, assembly GCA_034641835.2. Taxonomy (NCBI): domain Eukaryota; kingdom Viridiplantae; phylum Streptophyta; class Pinopsida; order Pinales; family Pinaceae; genus Pinus; species Pinus albicaulis. The sequence continues at coordinate 561,467,078 of CM076582.1, forward strand.
TGGTTGTCTTGTAATTTCTCCTCATCTTTCCCAGCCTCCAAACTAGTTCATTTCTGAATTGTAATAGAAACAATAGAGAAACTTTCAATTTGAGTTTCTTGAGTTTCCTTAGATGTAGAGGTTGGTTCTGAAGGGATTTGAGTGAATTGAAATTTCAAATATTCAAGAGATTTGAGATCTTGAACAGAGATGGAAGCCTATGAAGAATTTTATGCGTGAGAAAGTCTTCATAAGTACTCTCTCTAAATTCTTGAATTCTACTCTTCTGCTTATTATTCAATAACCCCCCTTGGTAATTTCTTGATAAAAATCATCAATATTTATAAAGACATAGTCAAAGGGAGGATTTTGGTGTGTAAAAGTTTTAATATAACTGACAAATTTGTAATGGTCATTGATTATACCCATAATATCATAATCATAATGGGGTAATGTGTATAACCACACATTTTGGATTTATTCAACTTATTTATTTACATGTCCTCTACCTTTCAAAGATATTTTTTCAGCTTTGTTTAGAAAATTAGGCAAGATTATTTTTGGAGTCTTCTTAATTTTAGGGTCTGACCATGTAGCACAGTTTGATTTGTTATTTCCATAATAAAAATTATTTCAAGAATGTATCTTGGTAAAGCATGAAGACCTACTTCACTACCATATACCCTTATGTAGGTGAATAAATCATTAATGAACTAATCACCTATTTATTCCAATGCTTCTTTAAGTTATAGACTAACTATTGGAGGAGCTTTCCCAAATATGACCTCATGCAAAAGGATCATGACATAGTTATATATATCATAAAAATAAAACTTGAAGTTGCTTTCCCATAGAACTGAGGAGTAATTCTGAATGATTGTTGTTTGTCAAAGGAATAATTCCATTTCATGAGTGGGAAAGGAACTGAGGCAATCACTATATCCATGAGATAAGATGACATGCAAAACATTTTTTCATAACCTAGAGAGGATAAAAGTGATAATTTAAGGGCATATGTCTGTAACAGACCCGGGTTAAAGGTTCATGTAAAAAAAGTTGATAAAGGAAGAATAAGACCATGATTAAGGGACACTTATTCCAAGCTGAATGTTGGGAAAAATATCCTAGTGGGAATCACTGGATATGTGTTTATGGCAAAGGCAAAGGCAAATGCATTAAAGAGGCAAAAATTATTTTTGACACATTTATTTATGAAAATAAAGAAAATTAGGAGAAGAAGTAGGTAAAAGGTCACAGGTTACATGTGAGGATAAGAATAATGGAAAATGAAGAAATTAGAGGCCTCTTTGATAAAAAGTTTTATGAGGATCAGTGGGTACCTTTTGTTAGTTCAATTTTAGAGCTCTCCCATTATTCTCTCTCTCTCTCACTCTTGGATACTTAGAGTTTTCTTGGAGAAATTCACATTATGCCAAGGAGGAGCAAGAAAGAAAAAGAAGGACAAGAAAGGAAACGAAAGCAAGGATCAAGCAAGGAAAAGTATGATCTAGCAACTTCAATAGGAATTCTTGTAGATAACATATTTCATGTGTGATTTTCTAGTTGGTTTAGACATGCATGGCTTATGCATGTTGGTATTTGGTTATATTTATGTCGGTGGCATGATTTTTCCAGGTTTTGACAGTGGTTTTCAACCTTGCCTTGCCTTCTTCCGCATGCCATGATGTGTTGGTATTTTGATCTCAATTCTGAGTTTTAGAATTTCTAGATGGATTTTAGAATCCAGGGTGAAGGTGGTCTCAAGGTTCATTCCCAAAGGCCTAGGAATATCTTGACCAGTTTTGGCAGGATACATGGTAAATCCTGAGGGAGGTGTCTCGGTTTAGGGCCTAGTGATCCGGGATTGGATTGCGGTAAAGCCTGAGATATAGGGAGACATAAAATTCCTCAAGGATATTGATGCACTCCAGATTGAATTCCATGTTCAATTCGGTTCAGTTGTGATCGTAGCACTAGTTTTACTGTGATCACGGTATGGTGAGGGTGAAGGTGGTTTAGCCTCTGGATTCCCTTGATTTTTTTTGGATTGGTTTATCCACGAGATCCCACATTAATGATTGGAATATAGCACAAGGCTGATTGTATGAAGAGAGATTTTAATCAGCCATGTATATGGTCGGGTGGAACGTGGAAGTCCCGAACCTGGTCAGTATTTTCCTATGTTTAATGGAAGCTAAGCTCTCTTGATTTTGTACCTATTAATGTGAGGTTTTAATGTCTGTTATCTCAATGTTATTTCTATGGTTTTATGATGGTTATAATAATGCTTAAATGACCGGTTCATGTCATGGTTATTTCATGTATTTACTTGTATTTGTTAAAATGATAGATACAAGGCCTAATTTATGTCATATCTGGTTAAGAAAGAGGGTGCTGATCCTTCTTGTAATGTTTCATAAGTGTTTTCAACGATTCATGCTCTATCTTGTATCCTAGACCAACATATTTCATTCACGCCAAGTGTTTGAAAAAATGTCAGTCCCGGTTGGGGATGGCCAGGCCTAGTCCCAGAGTCAGTTTTTGGTCATTTGGGATTGTCATTACGTGTTTAATGATTCATGAAATCTATAGGAAGTTATGGGCAGTGTCTGGGATTCTGGGCTTGAAAAGTGCCTTAAATCCCGCAGACGCAGGCACAATTTTGGGAAATTTAGTCCTTAGACGAAGGCATGCAAGCTTATACATGCATCCAGAGCCTTCCAGATGCATGGATGCAAGTATGTGCATGGGTCTAGGGGATTTTCTTCATGAAACCTTAGTGGGACCCAGGGACAGATTAGGTGGATGACTGGGATAGCTTATGGGGGTCCTGTAGCAGGTGGTATAGGTCTCTGTTATGGTTTTCCACTCCGATTCCACTTCCTTAAAGTCACCAAGGAGGTTGAGTCTATATTAGCTTCCCCTCATCTCATGTTTACCCCGGTTTGCCAGTTACTTGGGTAGGTGCGAGGGGAGGTGGACGTTACACTGCCAGAATTTTAGATAGAATATCAACCCAATTAAATTTTTTTGACTCATGATGGATATTATGAATAAAAAAAATCCACTGAACTTTGCAGTGTTTGGGGTATTTCTCCCCATACAACATGTATAACATTTTAATAATAAAACTAAAAGGTTTCTTGAATATGAAAATGGGATAATCCTTAGCCGCTTTGAGTTTATATCCTTCCTTGGACTCACTCGACCAATCCTCAATAACTTTATTATAATCCTTACTGTTATGCTTTAGAACTATATTATTAAAATTATCTAGGAATTCAATAGTAAGAAAGACTTATGGGGGACTAAGCTTATAAATTGTAGTAAGAACCTTAGGTTTCTAGGATGTTACTACATTCTTATTGCAAGCTATAACTGAATAAGTAGGTATGTGCACATGCGCTAGAATCCAGGAAATCATATCATAATATGGGTAAATTTTGGCCCTAGCAACAACCTTATGCAACTCCTTTCATGTAATTTTTTCAAATTGAGCATTACCCTCACTTGAAATATCCGACCATAACCATTCTCTTTCTCCAAAGAAACTGAAAATTTCTTCCCATTTATCCTTACCTGCATCCCGTGTTTTGAAAGTGGTGTTAGAGATGAGTGTTGAGTTAAGATTATAGTTGTCAGGTTCTGGAATTTCCACTCCTTTTAGTATACCCTTAATCTACTGAACTACTTGCCTTGAATCCATAGACTTACTCTTCTTCCCCATATTACAACTTGCATGCGAATTTGCCATATTTTTTTTTTTTTGTGACAAAAACCATTAATTCAATGATTCTAAGATTTTTGACCATAAATATTTACTAGGGTTGACATAATATGAAGCGCGATTTCACTATTTCTAGTTGAATTTCATAGTCTTAGATTACAGTTCCATTGAAAAATTAAGAAGATGGTAAATGAAACTTGTAAAGTTTTGAAAGCGTGGAAGGAGAAATGTTTTATAAATATTTGGTAAAATATCAGAAAATGGGTGGCTTAAATTATACGACAGGTATTAAACTTCACATAAATGTGATATGAACATTAACCATTTTTCAAAAAAATGAGGCAAGGTCAGGGAGGAAATTTATTCAAACGCAAACAAATTGAATGAAATCATGACTTATGACTTGTGCTAAAATTCATTAAAATATATTAAAAACAAAAAGGTGCTTTAATTGAGAGAAAACAATATTAGTCGGGAGGTATTTCATAATACCTTTTAACTTTAATAGATACGACTCCGATTTAAATAAGGCCAGGATAAACATGAAATCGGGGGTTGGGAAGTCGAGGGTCGGGAAGTTGGGGGTCGAACAGTCGAGAGGAAAAATGTACATCTCATAGAAGATGGTCCCTACTTCCATCTACGGTAGGTCAGAACAAACAAGCAGTCGAGAGGCCGAGAGTCGAGACTGCTTTTAGTATTTGGAAAACTAAAAGGGCCTGACCTCCGACTTACTAAATTTTATTAATTTTTTAGATCAATTTTTCTTAGTTTTCTTGTTTTTTATTATTTGAAAAAGGATTTATTTACAAAAATACAATAATATTTTTGTTTTAGATAGGGTCCTGTTGTAGCCTCTACAACACACTCCAAAAAATTCACCCTCTAAAATTTTTGGAGCCCCTGAGCATCGAAAAAGGCTAAGTCAAAATTTGTAGTTTAATTCTTTTTTAGGAAAATTTAAGAGTCGCTGAGTTGCAGAATAGGTTTTTTCCCAAATCTGCGACCTAGCGACCTCTCAGGTCGCTAGGTCGCTAAGTTGCAGATCTCTTTCAATTTTCAAAATCACGACCTCGCGACCCTCCAGGTCGCGAGGTCGCAAGGTCACGAGGTCGCGCCTATCTTAAACACGAAACGTTTGCGACTTAACAACCTCATTAATTTCCCGCATGCGCGACCCTTTTATAAGTAGGAGGGTCGCTAGGTCGCTTTTTGTTCACATGACGGAGAGCGAAAAAACGCTTATGATAGGCCAACTGGAGCGCGATTTTCTCGGGTAATTTGCCGTTTCCTCCTACTGTTTCCGTCTTTTCCTTTTGTTGCCCTGTTTCCTCCACCTTAGCCCTTTTCAAGCCATCCACCATTCCTCTTTTCTGATCCTTTAGAACCTGAGATGCCGAAACTATCCAAATGCTGCTCCTCCTTGCACAGTTTTGTAATCGGAGGTCACCCAACCTCCCTTGTGCTTGTTTTTTTTCCCTTGAAAAACTTCACCTCCATGTGTTGGGTTGCTCACTTAGTCCTTGCATTATTTAAGTAAAAAAGAGATGTATTATATATGGCAAAGGACCGCGTCGCCTTTTAAAACACCCGGCCAACCCTAATGCGACCTCCGACCTTTGCGACTTCGCGACCCTTGCGACCCAGCGACCCTTGTGACCCTTGTGACCCAGCGACCCCTTGCGACCCTTGCGACCCAGCGACCTCAACTTCTCATAGTAGGATTATCGACCAAATATTTGATAGAATATTCCTTCATCAGACACTTTCCTTTTCCTAATTTTCATGCAACAACATATCCTCTAAATTTAATTCTTCAATCAAAACCAAGCTAATATTTCCCTCTCAACCAGGGAGCATCTTTATACATAATCCCTATTATTATTAAGGAGATATCTTCTATTCAAGCTTCCTTAGGGAGATCATATTATTCTTTTCATCACCAGAGAATCTTTCGTGGCTTCCAACCATTTCATTAGAGTTATCACATAAATTAGTATCTTCACCATACTGAAGATTGTGTACCTACAAAACTTAGATAGAAAGTACAACCAAATCTATAGAAGCATGCATTTAGTCATATCATAATCACAAAATCATTTCAATTTTATACATATCAGATACCCAAATTTAATTACAAATGAGAGACACATGCTCTTCAACATTTTTCTAGGGACTTTGTCATAAACCCTAGATTGCTTCATAACAAATTTCATTCTATGTAGGGTTTAAATGTTTCATTCAAAGGTGTAATGCACCTAGGAAACCATAGAAACAAATAAATATAGATCTACAAGATATCTATTCACAATATCGCTAAGCATTTTAGGGTTTCATACATTCATATTAGCATACCCTTTGGTTAGGTTTTTCTAGAACCTATCTAGGGTTCTAGAAAATCATATATGAGTGTGGTGGGTAGATTTATCAAGTGATGAATCACCCAAAATGAGAATCGATATGATTCATTATAGCTAGACACAACAATGTTAGTAATAGATTGTCAAATGAATGAAAATTTATCATAAATAAGTCAATGTATTAAATCATACATTTGTTTCCTGGCAAACCTTGTCTTGAGAGGTCCTCCTTCATACTTCTTGAGAATATAGCAGGTTTTTTTCCTAACCAAGACAATAGATGGAGAAAGATGAGTAGTATTAATAAAATCAAAACTTAAATAAGTACATGAAACCAAAAATTAAAAGGAAATGAGATACTTGTCGTTGGGAGTTGTTGAGGGCTCCCTCCAAAGCTTGAGGTATACCTGTAAACTTATAAAAAAAATAAAATTTCTTTTCCAAAAATATGTTAAAAACCTATAAATTCTAAAAAATAAAAAACGTAAAATAATATATCTAAGGCTACAAGAAAAGGACTTAGTATTGTAAGTCCCTAATGTCAAATTCTCTGGGTTTGACTTTCTTTAGGTGTCATTCTTCAGCAATGTTGGCTTGATCTCTTTCTCTCTTCTTGTTTCTGAGATTATCAATACAATCATTCTTATAGAGACCTTTCTTATGGAATTGATAACATTCTACCTTAGACATGTCAAATTTCTTCCTTGGTCTCTTTGATTTCTTTCCTTTATGCTGATCAGTGTAGGAGTTTGATACTCCTTCAGAATTGGAATCTAATGAGATCCTTAATTATTCTTGACTACATGCAATCCATAGTTATTCAAAGGTGGCAGCTTCCTTCCAAATGTTAAGTCATGTAGCAAATGCACCCGAAGTAGGTGGCAATCCTAATAAGGAAGTGATCACGAGTACTTTGTCTAGAAAAATTTCATCAATGGCCAAAACTTCATCCCTGGTTCTTGCTATCTTCACAAAGAAGGAGGCCACTATGTATTTTGTAGTTATCTTTGTAGTCCTTAGCTCATTCTTCAAAGTAGCTACTTGACCAATGTTCTAAATAGTGAATAACTTTGACAAGGCTTCATACATTTCCTGAGCATGGTAGATGTTGGCTATGAATGGGAAAAGCTTGTCCTTTATTCCTTCTACAACTAGAGTCATGGCTACTAATTCTAATTCCCTGTATTTCACTTTTTCACCACCACTGGAATCCTCCGTACGCTTCTTTACTTTTCCTTTGACCAAGTCCAGTACCTTATTCTTTCAAGGATGAGATAAATTTTCTTCTTTCAGGATCTATAGTTTGAGGCTCCTTTAAGTTTGTTTTCTCCCTTGATTGTGTTAGAAATATTCCTCGAATGTAGTAGATTCCTACTATGAGATGACACTTTAAATGGTTCCTTGATTAAGTGTTGAAGATTGTCGTTTTCTTGTTTCTTTCACCAAAGCTCTGATACCATGTTAGAAAATCAGAAAGGCAGAAAGATTTTATTATTCGTGATAATTACTTGTGATTTTTCTTGTTATTACGATTATTTATATCTTATTTCTTTTAGTTCATCAAGAAATTACCATAGAAGCAACACATAAAATAATAGACACCATACGTAGGCACTATGCCAGGGAAAAACCCCCCTCGAGGGGAAAAACAATCAAGATAATTCTTCCTTTCAACAATATTCTTTGAGACTCTTCATCCTAGACATATACCAGACCTTCCCTCCACACCAAGTCAGCCTCCCAGATCTTCGACCCCTTTCCAGCAACTTCGACTAGGTAGAAAATTCTAGTAGCAAATGACTTCTGGCAACAGAATAACTTGGAAGACTTCGATCTCCCAATATAGGGCATGAAATAGAGAGAGAGAGAGAGAGAGGCCAACATTTCATTTTTATTCTTCTCCTTAGAGTTCCCAAAACTCGCAGATCTTTCGGATTCCCGAAAAAAGACTTCAAACTTTTCCCAGCTAAAAGAGATATCAAACTTGCTGTGTGAGAGAGTGTGCTCCAAATGAATTCAATTTCCTTCCTTTTATAGGCTCTAGGTGAGGTTGAATAGGTGTCTCTTAGGCCGACATGATCCCTCTTAGGCCGACTTGGTGTGGAGGTCACATCATTCATATTTTACTCAATATTAAACCTTTTTACATGATTCAAAAGCCCATGAAGGGTATTTTTAAATTTACAATGACTCTGTTGGTGACCCAAGAATTAAATCCATGCTTTATAAGTCACAATAATAATAATAATATTTTTTTCTTTATTATTTTGACAATTACATCACAAGATGACTCAAGTACATTAAATGAAGAACATACGTAGTTACATTTTCCAACACACACTACCCATCATCAATGTCGCCATGCATGTAATGAGGGTGAAATCCAACTCAAATTGTGAATCTAGAGCTTCACTTGCCACTCCTCCTGAGGGATTATTCAACCTTCTTGTGTGGACACTTTGTGGCATAGTGTCCCAGCTCATGATAGTGAAAGCACTTGATTTTCAACAAATCTTTCTTCTTTCCTACCTAACCAGATTCTGTTTGGATTGGGATTTCTTCCCTTTCGCTTTCTTTTCCTTTCCATCCAGTGAACTGTTGAGCGTTGGAAAAGGTATGAATTCACCATGTATTTCCTCATTATTTTCCTTTAAACATAACTCTTTTTATTCTAGAAAGGTGATTTATTATAGAATTATGATAGAATTGCAAAGACTTATGTTTATTGTAAAAAGTAACTAAAAACTGCCTTTTATTGTCAAAAATAGGAATCAATTGAGGCGAAAAACTATACCAGAGGCGAGGCTAAAGCAGGAGTAACTGCTGTTCCTCCAGTAATAGACCATATCCTGCCAAAGAGAAGAGAATCAGAACGCATTGCTAAGAGAAGGTAGGGAATAACATGACTTCAGCCAAAGGAGATCAAGTGATAGCTAAAGAAAGAAAGGAAGCGAATCCCTCAGGATCCTTCGATCCTGAGGGATCGTTGTTCAAGTCTTATCATGTTTCTTGTCTTGTCTGTCAAAATTGTTATAAAAGGCAACACCTTTAGATATAGAAGGAGTCGAATATTGATTAAAACATTCCTCTTGTAATTCTGCACTTTATTGACTCTCGTGATCAGAGAGCGGTCGCTGTAAACACTTTTTATGTTTTATTAATACAAAGACGCGTTTTCCTTTCATCTCTTAAGATCTGAAGTAACCCAACAGTGTCTCACTGGTGCTAAGGGCCCGACCCTAGTGGAATCGATCTGCTATTTGTATTTCTACCCTTTTAATTTCCGTTGTGTGATAATTGTGACTGGTTTTATTACATTTGTAAAGTTAATTAAGTTGCTGTTGAATTGGTATTGCTGTGTTGCGTGAAGGAATTGCATTGCTGTTCCATTTCAAAAAAGATCTTAATTCCTGTATTATTCATCTTGTTAATGCCTACAAAGCTTTGCTGTTCAATATTTACTTCATTTTCTATTCCATCAGATCATTGTTCATTTACGATTGTTACTTAATAACGTTTGCTGTCGACATGGTTTGGTGTTCAATAGAGTTCGTTAGTTGATTTCATTAAGTTAAGATCTGATTCATTAGTTAGTATTTGTTGTTCAATTCCAGTGTGCTGTTCATTTCTAATTCATTAGTTTCAGATTGCAGAGACCTTGCTTATTTACATTGTTATTCGATTACAGTTTGCTGTTCATTTCCAGTTCATTAAGTTTACAACGTTTTCTTAGTTCAAATTATATTTCTCTTTAATTGCTTTAAATCAAGACTGTCAACTGTAGAGAACACTGGTTATTGCTTCCAAGTTCCCAGATTGATTGCCTTGTTCTAGTTTGATTTCCATTACATCAATTTCTAGAGGAATGAGTTATTGCTACTGTATCCTTGATTGATGTTTACAGAGTGAATAGTTGAGTTCATGTTATTGTAATTAGATTTCTTTTCCAGCATCTGTTTACTCTTGTATCCAGAATACTATACTGCATCTCACACAACATTTCTCTTAGCTCAAATTGCAGCCTCAAACAGAGTACACTCTTGAAACAAAAAGTCGTTCCTGGATTGACAATTAATGTAGGATAAATAGGTGTTAGAAAGATACCTTTTATGCCTCAACATTTTGGTGCCGTTGCCGGGGAGAGTGTATGCCATTTAGAAGGAGTGATGCACAGTTGACCTTTTTTTTTCTCTTCTTCTTGGGAAGAATTGGGTATTAAAGACAGAAGGTAAGAACCTGCGCACCGAGCAAGGAACATACTTTCTCACAACCCGCTTCATGGCAGAATTGGGTAAATTTCTTTCTTTAGGTAGGAATGAAGGCTTGTTTTTTTTAATGAATAGAAAAGCTAAACAAAAAAAAATTCCTCCTAAACTCGAAAAACCTAAGGGACCGGTTACCCTTGGGAGAACAAATTTCATTGACGAAATCCTTAAGAGAACTGAATCTCAGCCATCAGTAGGACCTAGGAAAGTTATTTGTAGACAACCTACTAGTTCCCTTCAGGCCACAGAGTCACCATCTGTAGCCTTTGCTGAGATACATAGTCAAACAGAAGAAATTGAGCAAGATTCCCAAGAAATTGAGAATTCTCGCCTAATTTCTCCACAAAAATGGAACTCTAGCAATCTCCAAGAAGGAGAAGTGGAAACAGGGGAAATAGAAGAACCAAAATCTCATTTTGAAGTAATCCGAACAATAAGCAGCCCAGATAAGGGAAGCGCTGTCAACATCATCCAAAACAAAGGACCTGAATCTCCTCAGATAGTAGGCCAACAGGGAACACCTATTCCAGATCAAGGGAGTGTTGTCAAGGTCATTCCTATTCCTTCTAGTCAGCCTAGGAATTCCCTTGAGATCCCAGAAGGATATTGGCACATATTTGATCAAATGGCCCAGAACCAGAACCAGAACCAGCAAACACCTCAACAAAATTCCACACTGCAATATCCCATTGTGGACACTGCAGTCAATGCACCTATGAAAGCCATTCATCTTCAACATATTCCTACATTTCATGGCTTGACATCGGAAGATCCAGATGCATTTCTGTTTGAGTTCGATGTATTATGTAGGGGGTATGACTATACCACCGATCCCAAAAAATTAAAATTATTTCCTTCCACATTAAAAGGATCAGCTTTACGATGGTTTATGGGATTAGGTGGAGGTGTTATAAATGATTGGGATTAGATGAAGGTTGCATTTTTAAAGAAATATCAGGATTATTGTAGGTCTCGGGAACTAAAAGATGAATATTTCGGATGACAGCAAAACCCAATGAAACTTTGGAAGAATATGTGGAATGATTTCAATACAACCTCCAGAGATCTCCTTATGCGTCTTTACCCTTACCTGATAATGTGCTGAAAACTACATTAATTAGGGGGATGGGGGATCAATGGGTTGAAACATTAAATATTATGGGAAAAGGTGATATATATCAGGAAAGCTATGCTAACATTATTGATTTGTGTATCAGGAGCTAGAGAGGCAGCACAAGGCTAAAATCAGCAGAACGTGACATGATCACAAGGGATAATAGGACCTCCAGTGAAGGTGTAACTTGTGCAGAGATTGGAAATTTGCTGGAAGATTTTAAAACAGATATTCTAGGGACTCTAACAACGCAGTTCGACATCGTGCAAGCCAAACAAAAGCAAGCAGAAGCCGAAAAAAACTTGGCAATATTCTGTCCTAAGTGCAGGAAGAAACACAGCCACAAAGAGTGCCCGCTGGATGTAATCAAAGTTTGTGCCATATGCACAAAATATCACCCCACAGAAGGATGTCCCTCACTTCCTGGTTTAAAATCAGTTTATAAAGAGGCAGAAGAAGAATCAGAAGTGGTATGCTTACTTAATCAGCGCCGACAATGGCAGCCACGACAATCAGGTATGCCAACTGATCCATTCTCTTCTTTTCAGCCTCCTCAATATAATGCTCAACAATATAATGTAATTTGGAAAAATCAGCCACCTTTCCCCAATTGGTCACAACAACCATTTCCTCCATCATCATGGACAAATCAAACAAGCCAACCTAATTGGCCAAATTTTCCTTTCTGCCCACTGTTTTGGCAAAAAAATACCTATCCAACACAATGGACCCCCTCCACTTCGCAGAGTCAAGCCTGGCAGTCAAACTGGAAAAGACCTACAAATTAGCCAGCTGGAACAATTCCCCTCTCTCAACCTACACTTCCAGCTCCCTATCCATTTCCACAAAACCCCCAGACCAATTTAAGATCACAAATCCTAGCCCAACCCAACCCAAACCTAAACAATAGGCCAGTTCAGTCTGTCCAAATAATGGAACCACCAGAATTAGAAACTGAACTGAGGGAGTGTAATGACCTTCAATTCAGGTCTGGGCGCATAGTAGAAACAAAGGGAGATAAAAATGTTCACACTGAATATCCGTTACCTGTAGAACAAACATTGCAAAAAGAGAAGTTGGTTCAACAACAAACCCAACATCAAACTTCACAGCAAGCAACCACCTCTTCTCCACCATTCCCAGAATGATTAATCATACCTTGCCCAATAAAATATCCTGATTTTGATCTTTTGGGAGAATTAAAAAATTTATGTATAAAAATCCCTCTCCTCCAAGCTATCCAAGACATTCCTATTTATGCAAAAACCATTAAGGAATTGTGTATAAGGAAGCCAAAGAGGATAACAACAACCAACCCAACTGTCTAAGTAGTCGGTACTGTATCTGACTTGTTATCAGGAATGGAAACACCTGTAAAATATGAAGATCCAAGCAATCCTATAGTGATGGTGAAAATCAATGGGTAATCATTTCCAAATGCCTTAGTTGATTTGGGGGCTGCAATTAATATCCTAACAACCACCACTTTCACAAAAACTTGGCATTACATCAGTAGATCCAACAACAACCTTACTGGAATTGGTTGACTGATCGGTCGTCAAACCAGAAGGTACACTACAAGATGTAATGGTATCTGTAGATTCCTGGGAGTACCCTGCTGACTTCCTGGTTATCAACCCAAAGAACCGGCTAGATGGACACCCGCTAAGCTTAGGTAGACCTTGGTTGGAAACTGCCAATGCTTATATTAGCTGCCGACAAGGCAACATGACAATAACGAGGGGAAACTATGTCAAGAATTTAGCCTTATATCCCCCAGCCCAACCAAGCCTATCAATAATCAAAACAAGGAAGCAACCTGTTTCATATCTTATCGAAAATATGAGATTACCACTAACCATAGAAGATTCCCTCGATTTTAAAGATCAAACAAAGGATGATATCATTAATATTTTTATTAATAAACCACAAATCAGATCCCATCTACAATGTCACATGATCAAGGCAGCATTTGATAATAAAGAAGAAGAAGATCCTCTGAAAGACATTCCTGATCAAATAATACCCACTACTTCTGTGTACAATAGTAAGATTTTCGAAATTGAACCAGGCAAAACTTTAAACATTAACAAAAATCTGACTGTTGAACAAGAAGAGAAATTGGTCCAGTTACTACGAAAATATAAGGGAGCCTTTGCATGGGATTATCCAGACATGAAGGGAATTGACCCCCAGTTATGTACACACCACATCTATACCGAAAAATATGCAAGACCCATTCGCCAACCCCAACGGAGACTAAACCCTCACCTTAAAGATATTGTGAAAGCTGAATTACAAAAGCTATTGGATGTTAATTTCATTTACCCAATATTTGATAGCAAGTGGGTCTCCCCATTAGTAGTGGTACCAAAAAAGAACAGAAAGTGGAGAATATGCGTAGATTACCAAGAACTCAACAAAGAAACCCAGAAAGACCACTTTCCCCTTCCTTTCATTGACCAAGTATTAGATACATTGGCAGGAAAGAAATTATTTTCTTTCCTAGATGGCTTCAGTGGGTACAATTAAATCCAGATTGCCCCTGAAGACCAAGACAAAACCACTTTTACCTGTCCTTGGGGGACATTTGCCTATCGAGTCTTACCTTTTGGCCTATGCAATGCCCCTGCTGCATTTCAGAGGGTCATTCTCAGCATCTTTTCAGACTTAATAAATGAAGGGCTCGAAGTGTATATGGATGACTTCACACCTTACGGAGAGGATTTTGAGCCAGCATTAGAAAACTTAGAAAAGGTGTTGCAAAGATGTATTGACACTAGGCTTTGTTTAAGCCATGAAAAGTGTCATATGATGATGACTGAAGGACTTATCTTAGGACATTATATTTCAGCAGCTGGAATTTAGGTGGATCCAGCCAAAATTCAGATAATTTTGTTAATACCTACTCCCACCACACAAACAGAGGTACGTAGCTTTCTTGGATTTTCTGGTTATTATAGAAGATTTATAGAACATTATTCTCAAATAGCTGCACCTTTATATGCACTAACAAGAAATGTTGATTTTATTTGGACAGATAATGTGACAATGCTTTCGGGGATCTGAAAAAGATTGTATCAACAGCCCCAGTGCTGAGGGGCCCAAATTGGGATTTGCCATTCCAAATTTCATCTAATGCCTCAGACACAGCGATTGGAGCAGTAGTTGGGAAGGAAGAGGAAAAGAAACCATATGCAATCTATTATATTAGCAAAAATCTATCTCTTGCTGAATTAAATTATACTATGACTGAGAAGGAATTTTTAGCTGTAGTTCATGCTGTAAATAAATTTAGACATTATATAACTGGGTATCCTGTAGTTTTATATACTGATCACTCTGCCATTAAATTTTTAGCAAATCAACCTGTTACAAATGGAAGAGTGACAAGATGGTTGATTTTATTGCAGGAATTCGATATCACAATTAAAGATCGACCTGGAAAAGAGAACCCTGTAGCTGATTTCCTGTCACGAATGCCAAAACCAACAGATGCAACAGCAGTCGAAGATCACTTCCCAGATGAACATTTGTTCGCTGTTACTATTAGAACCCCATGGTATGGTGATATAGAAAATTACTTAGCAATAGGTAAATTACCAAAACATCTAACGCCTAATGAATGAAAATAGATAATACAGTGTAGTACTCGATTCTCTTGGATTGGGGGCTACTTGTTTCATACAGGGTCAAATATGCAAATAAGGAGATGCGTCTGAGAGGACGAAGTATTCGATATTATGAAAGCATGCCATGATGGGCCATGTGGCGGACATTTTGTAGATCGTAGAACTGCCCACAAGGTTTTACAGATAGGATACTATTGGCCTATAATTTTTAGAGACGCTAAAAAATTTGTGCAGGCCTGTGATAACTGTCAAAGGGGGGGTTGCCCTGGACAGTCTGACGAAATGCCTTTGAACCCAAAATTAGTAATTGAACCATTTGAATGCTGGGCACTTGGTTTTTTTGGGCCCATTAACCCCCCATCGAACCAAAGAACATACATCCTAGTTGCAACCAAGTATGTCACTAAATGGGTTGAAGCAGAGGCACTTTCGAAAGCTACAGAGGACTCCGTAATACAATTCCTTTTCCAAATATTTGTGCGATACGGCCTCCCAAGGGACATAATCACAGATGGAGGACCGCAGTTTTTAGGTAATACACTCACTGAAACATTACATAATTACCACATCCAGCACAAAATTACAACCCCATACCACCCACAGGAAAACAACTAGGTAGAGAGCACGAATAAAGTAATTGAATCTATACTGACCAAAACATTTTCCTCACACAGACGTCATTGGGCTTACAGATTTCCAGAAGCCTTGTGGGCATATCGAACAACATGGAGAGGAACCACGGGGTATTCACCATATCAGTTGGTATTTGGAAAAGAGCCTATCTTTCTGATAGAGTTTGAAATTTAGACATTAAGAACAACCCAGCAGGTGGGTTTAGACTTAAATGAAGCCCAGGGAAGAAGATTACAGCAAATCAATGAGTTAGATGAAATTAGGCTCTCTGATCTTCAACACACTGCATTAATTCAACAACAGAGAGAAAAATGGCACGACGCCCCCATCAAAGAGAAAATATTCCACGAAGGAGATTGGGCACTCCTATATGATTCCAGGTTTCAAGATTTTCCAGGGAAACTCCAGACACGATGGCTTGGACCTTACGAGATACAAAAGGTGCATGATAATGGCACCATCACATTAACCAACATTGATGGATATGGGTACTCCTTCAAAGTAAACGGTCATCGAGTGCGACTTTACCATAAACCGCTTAATCGGGAATCCTTTTACCAACAATTACGGGAAGATTCCACCATGCAGATTCTTGTTGAGAGAGAAAACTCCTCCTCAACATCCATTCTCTGAATCATTTCTTTATTTTAAAATTTGCACATAATGTTTCGTTTCTTTATTTTTCTTGTTTTTTGTGTGAAAAATTTATTTCTTAAGCTGTTCCTTTCTAAGGAACAACAACGATTTTTGTCAAGAAACAACGTGTTTGAGGGTTTTCTTTTTGCTGTTCCTTTTGAAAGGAACAAAATTTTCTTGCTGCGTTTTTGCTGTTCCTTTTAAAAGGAACATCAGTTTGATTGCGAGTGTTTTTGCTGTTCCTTTTCAAAGGAACAACAGTTTTTTCTGTTCCTTTCCAAAGGAACAACAGTTTTTGGCCGCGCGTTGTTGCTGTTCCTTTATAAAGGAACAACAGTTTTTCCGCCTGTTTTTTTTACTGTTCCTTTCGAAAGGAACGTCATTTTTGCAGATTGTTTTTGCGGTTCCTTTCTAAAGGAACATCACTTTTTGAGTATATCTTTTTCTTGATTTTGTTCAGCATTTTGAGGATTTTTATGAATTTTTCATGGCCCTCTTAATGGCAAACACACAATTTATGTAGGTTACACAAATTAGAAATTACTGAAATCAACAAATCAAGAGAAATTGTTATTTTTAAGAAATAGTTTTTCAATGATAAGGAAAAGGAAAGGACACAAACTATTTATATTGCTTTGTTGTCCTTATTCTCATTTAAATTAATATGATCTGGTATTCTTATCATGCTGGTTCCTCCCTAAAGTATCTCTCTTTGATCTTTATTTATTAAATAAGAATAAAGGCATATCTTTTCCATTGAGATGTCTAGACTTCTTCCACCATCCCTACTCTTAAGGAGTGTTGAGCCATCCTCTATCTATAAGAAGGATAATGCTATATATGAAAAAAAAAGGATAAAAGAAAAACAATTATGTAATTATTAACAATTCTTTGATATGACAGATGGAGGATAGGGGGTCTCATCAAGAGCCAGCCTACCATGATCATAAGGAAGCAGTGAAGTGGCATTCCCATTATGGCCACCACACCAGGGACATGGTCCAATGGGAAATTCAGAAAATAATAAAAATTCCATGGAACAGGAGGTCTCATCACGAGCCGACCTGTCCACCTTTCACTTCTTCTTGGTGAATGGCATTGTGGTTCATTTGGTTCCCAAGCCAGCACAGTGGTCTCCATCATGACATTACAAAGCACTTCCCTAGGCATAAATAAAGGATAATGGTTCCAAGGGTGAAAAAGCAACTTTGTCAAGGTTATAGACACCTGTGGGAAATAGAGCTCTGCTGATGGTATTGGAGTCACACTTTTCAAATCAATAGTAAAGATGAACCTTTTTCTTATATCTTTACATAAGATCAAATGAGAGGACACCTTTAAACCCTTTATTTTGAACCTATTATACATGAAAATTATTCATAACCCGATCATAATAGTTTATGAGAACAATGACTGCATAAGTGCTTATGTTTACATCAGCTGTCCCTTCCATTATCTTCGAATCATTGTATGAACGTACGTTTCCATATCTATTCACAATTTAATATTATGCATCAATTTCAGTAATGTAATCATTTGTGTGATCGTATCATAAGTATGTATGCTGTTCCAATACTGTACGATTGCTGCGCAGTCCTTTACTCTCTTATTTGACGGTCGAGGACGACCTATCATCCTTCAGGGGGGCGCAGATGCCTTTTAAATGTCTGCATGCGGGTTAAAATGCCTATATTTTTAGTAATAGTAAAGGCTTAACGGTATTATTTTGATATTTACTAAACACTGTGATGTGCTGTTCCATTGCATCCATGTGCATTTGTAAGGAATTAATAGTGTGCAGAGAAGACGGGAGGACGACCAATTCGTAGTGAGCCACAAGTGCTAGTTGTTTCTGATGCTGCACGAGAAATTTTGAAAAAATTGGGATGGATTACATACCTCACAAGGCTACAACAACCTCATGAAGCAGTAGCTATCGAGTTTTTACAGAATTTGCAGGAAGGCTACTCCATGGTTAGAGGTAGACAGATAACAGTAATAGATGAAATAATTGCAGTGGTGTTTGGTCTACCAGCGGAAGGAGCCATATGGACCCATAAGAAGGTGAAACTCCAAGATGCCATGAACCTTTTCCGAGATGAAGGGCAGAACCTGGTTGTCAAAGGGAAGGGAGTTCAGCCATCGTCGTTGGGAGAACCATGGACAGAGTTGGCAAAAATATTCCAGGCCTACATAACATGTGATGGGAGGAAAGATGTGGTAAGACCTCGCCACCTTAAGTTATTGGCAGTATTAAAGCAAAAATGTACTGTAAACTTGCCTGCATTTTTAAATTATTTACTGCATGAGGTTGCCCGTAGTATAAGAAAAGCTCGGCACACAGACATGGTGGTAAGCCACCATTCCTTAATCAGATTGATCATAAGTTACAACCTTGCCCAACAACAGACTAGTTGGGAAGAAATGATATTTTCGATTGATGGAGGATTAGCCCTGCGTGCCCCAAAACGCAAGAGAATGGCTAGCACTGCAGCATAGCTATCAAAACGTAGACAATCCTCTCGGTTAAAAAGAAGCAGGGGGATGATAGAAGGCCTTCAGGGTAGTAGTAGCTAGCCCTTGGAATTTCCGAGCTCATAGGATGAACATCCTCCACAACTTGAAGGAGGGAGTCACCGCACTGATGAAGGTGGTGAGGAACAAAGCAGCAGAGGAGAAGGAAATGATGAAGAAGAGGGAATTGAGGAAGAAGAAGGAAGTCCTCATACTAGTGTAGAGGAAGAGATTCGATTCTGTGATGAGGAAGAAGGTATTTACCATACCTGTGAAGAAGAAGAAGATAATCGCAACATCAAGAGCAAAAGAGAAGGAGCAGAGCCTCCCAAAACCACCACTGCAAATTCACCACAAAGCCCGTTGCAAGAGGACCAATTAGCCCAAATTTTGGCCAATATGAGTGAATATGTGCAGTCCCATAGCCCTTTGAACCTTAATGTTGATATCAACCAACTGCAGGAGCAAGCAGTTACCAATAAGGAGATGGCTGAGGGAATTCCGGATGAAATGGAAAAAGGAAACCCTGACGGAACGAAAGAATCATCTAGCGTTACTTCTCCCGAGAAGTATGGACAGGAAGAGGTGAACACTGAAGCAGTGTTCCAAACTAAAAATTCTCACGAAACAGCAGAGCCAATTGAGGTTATTGCCCTTGAAGAAATGCTCCACACAGAAAATGGAGAAGCAAGCCCAACCGAAGGCACGAATGCTGAGAAGAAAACCCTAGTTGAGCAATTGGGTTCAGAAAAAGGAATAGACGTTCCAACAAGGAGGAGAAAGAAAGTGACTGAAATTGAGAAACTTCGTAGGGAATGGCAGAAGCTTCACAAATTAGTGGAACAACTTAGGCAAACTATTAGGGTTCTTAAAATGAAGCAAATGCCCAAATGAACCCCAAAGAAGAGAAGCATAGTCACCAAACGAGCCCAGAAAAAAAGGAAAGTGGCTACTAAAACAAAGCCCCAAGTTGTAGAGACGATGGAAACCCAGGCTGAGCCTAATTATGAAGATATGGAACAGCAGGCAGCTGTTCCAGATGCAGTTGTTCCTGATGAAGCAACCTCAAATGAAAATGCACAAGCCTATAGTCAAAACACCTTTAGTGATCCTACTATAGCCAAACTCCAAGAGGAGTTGGAACAGGTTCGACAGGAAAGGGAAAAACTTGAAGAGGATATGGTCCCTAGAAGGAAATACCAGGATTTGCAACAACAGATGAAGAGCATCCATGCAGCAGAAGCTAAAGCCTATGAGAAGTATCAGAAGGCAGTAGAAAAGGCTGAAAATGTAATGAATAAATTAAAAATAGCCTGGAATCGAATGGATACTCTCTGCTCATTATACACATATGTTTTAGCTTGTCAATGCCCTGCCAAGAATTATGCTTTATTTTTATTAGAGAGATACTTACAGTTAAAAATAAAATCAGTTAGGGTAGGAAATTCTATAGAGTTAAACACTGTAGAGGATTTTGTAAAATGTTGTAAACTCTATGGGGTTAAGGTACAACGTCTCCTTTGTGAGTTTTATTTTCATAATCTTATATTGGAGAATGAAATTGAGATAAATCCCAACCCTTTTGTGGGTGAAATTCAATACCAAGCATTTATTTCATTTGTTGTCAATCAGTTGAAATGGCTCAAGTCCTATAATGTTTTCCAAAGGCAAGAAAATGAGTTAGACTTGTGGGTTAGGAGTGAACCAAAACACCCATTGCAATTATGGGCTAGGCAGAAGAGCCTCATGAAAAGAGAGGGTGTTATCCAAGCACTGGGGCCTGTCCATAAAGAAATTGTCTTGAATGGGGTAGAATATTTTCTATCTATTAGAGACCAGGCCTATGTAGCAGCTAAAGTCCGATGGGGGATTTCCAATCAGAATGTTCAAAATAGAGAGCCATTTAACTATAAAATTTTTGGATTAGCTGCTAGCCGCTTGGTTCTCTATAGCAACCTCATTTTGAGGGAAGGCCCATTCTGGCTAGGGTGTAGGTTTCGCAGCCCCATTGCATGGTATCCTGCAACAGATTACAAATCCATTTATGAAATACCTGAAGGACATACAGGGCATGTCTTCAAAGCTTTAGCTGCAAATCATGGTTTTAGGCCTCTTGATGAAAAACCTTCTTCAGCCTATTCTTTAACTGCTTTGCATGTAAACTATGGTTTTCATGAGGACATGAAAAAGGGTAAGCAGGGGGGTATGTTGAGCGTTGGAAAAGGTATGAATTCACCATGTATTTCCTCATTCTTTTCCTTTAAACATAACTATTTTTATTCTAGAAATATGATTTATTATAGAATTATGATAGAATTGCAAAGACTTATGTTTATTGTAAAAAGTAACTAAAAATTGCCTTTTATTGTCAAAAACAGGAATCAAACGAGGCGAACAACTATACCAGAGGTGAGGCTAAAGCAGGATTAACTGCTGTTCCTCCAGTAATAGACCATATCCTGCCAAAGAGAAGAGAATCAGAACGCATTGCTAAGAGAAGGCAGGGAACAACACGACTTCAGCCAACGAAGATCAAGTGATAGCTAAAGAAAGAAAGGAAGCGAATCCCTCAGGATCCTTCGATCCTGAGGGTTCGCTGTTCAAGTCTTATCATGTTCCTTGTCTTGTCCATCAAAATTTTTATAAAAGGCAATGCCTTTAGATATAGAAGGAGTCGAATCATTGATTAAAACATTCCTCTTGTAATTTTGCACTTTATTGACTCTTGTGATCAGAGAGCGGTCACTGTAAACACTTTTTATGTTTTATTAATACAAAGACGCATTTTCGTTTCATATCTCAAGCTCTGAAGTAACCCATCAGTGTTTCACTGGTGCTAAGGGCCCGACCTTAGTGGAATCGATCTGCTGTTTGTATTTCTACCCTTTTAATTTCCGTTGTGTGATAATTGTGATTGGTTTTATTACATTTGTAAAGTTAATTAAGCTGCTGTTGAATTGGTATTGCTGTGTTGCGTGAATGAATTGCATTGCTGTTCCATTTCAACAAAGATATTAATTCTTGTATTATTCATCTTGTTAATGCCTACAAAGCTTTGCTGTTCAATATTTACTTCATTTTCTATTCCGTTGGATCGCTGTTCATTTACGGTTGTTACTTAATAACGTTTGCTGTCGACAGAATTTGGTGTTCAATAGAGTTCATTAGTTTATTTCATTAAGTTAAGATATGATTCATTAGTTAGTATTTGCTGTTCAATTCCAGTGTGTTGTTCATTTATAATTCATTAGTTTCAGATTGTAGAGACCTTGCTTATTTACATTGTTATTCGATTACGGTTTGCTGTTAATTTCCAGTTCATTAAGTTTACAACATTTTCTTAGTACAAATTCTATTTCTCTTTAATTACTTTAAATCAAGGCTGTCAACTGTAGAGAACACTGGTTATTGCTTCCAAGTTCCCAGATTGATTGCCTTGTTCTAGTTTGATTTCCATTACATCAATTTCTAGAGGAATGAGTTATTGCTATTGTATCCTTGATTGATGTTTACAGAGTGAATAGTTGAGTTTTAAAGTAGTTGAGTTCATGTTATTGTAATTATATTTCTTTTCTAGCATCCGTTTAGTCTTGTATCCAAAATACTATACTGCATCTCACACATCATTGCTCTTAGCTCAAATTGCAGCCTCAAACAGAGTACACTCTTGAAACAAAAAGTCGTTCCTGGATTGACAATTAATGTAGGATAAATAGGTGTTAGAAAGATACCTTTTATACCTCAACAAGAACAATTCTCCTCATCCTCAACCTTGGATGAAGTCTCGTATATGTTGCTCCGCCTTATTTCTTCCTGCACTAGACCAGACCATAACCACTACCAAATTGGTAGTTTCTCTCTATCATTTACATAATCTTGATAATTATGCCAGTTCTTGGGAAGAACCAATAGAGTTAGAGCTTCCAAATCTTGTTCTGGAACAATAACACCGACCCCCATAAGCTCATTACAACAATGTGTAAACTTGCTCAGATACCGTGGAATTGATTGAGTCTTTTGTAGCTTGATACTCCAAAGCTTGTCCTTGAGTGTTAGCTTCATGTGTTCACTGTTATTCTTAGACAAATATGTCAATGTTTTCCACGTCGCGAATGGATTTTTTTTCCTAAGGATATTCGAGAAAATATGATCTCGAATTCTCTCCAATATGATTCTCCCCACTTTAGCTACATCCTTCTTCCACTAAGAAAGATCCTGTGCATCAGATGCTGGGGTTTTTTCTACATCTATCTTGATGTATTCTAGCATCCCATTGACATCCAATACTGCCTCCATGTGGATATTCCATGCTACAAAATTTGTGGTTCCTTCCAAAGCATACTCGAGCCTAAGTCCGGTGGAAGTCATCTTCTCAGTCCTGGAGAAAGCCTGCAACACTGTTATTGAAATTTGAAACTCCTGCAAAGGCAACTTCAAATTCTCTTCTCTACTATGAATCTAGCTCTGATACCATGTAGAAATTAATTGTAGATTCAATACTTATCATGTAATGTTCTAAAATATGAGACTCCAATCTAATTTACTCTTCTGCGAAAATAAATTCGTGATTGAGAAGCTATATAAAAAAACATGCACCATGATTTAACACACATACACGAGGATATATCTAGTGGAAATAAACTTCTCAAAATCCCTTCCTATATGTATTGCATTAGTCAGAAAATAGAGAAGAAATACAATGATTTCTCAAGCCTGAGCAACCTCTACACAAGTATAATCTATATCACTGCCTCACAGACTGACTCTGGCCAACACTTAGCCAATTTTACCACCTTCCAAGCTCTTATTTCATTGTGTTTTTTCTCGAGGAATTTTCCCCTATGAATTAGGGAAATCCCCATCCAGAATTGTGCAATCCCTATATGTACTTCTCTTACTGCATGCACCACATGTACAACTTGGATAATTATAAAACTGCTAGTACACTGCCCTTGAACTCCAATCTCAAATGAGTAACTCGAATTTCATGCATGCATGAGTTAATTATTAGCTAATTGATCAGTTAACTTGTTCAACACTAAAGTTTCACCCCACAGCTAGAACTCCTACTAGTTCCTCCAATAGTTGGAACTAGTTTAACTAACCTTATAAACCCAATTTAATTGAATTAAATTGTTACAACTGAAATTAAAATCAACCTAAGCTCCTAAAATTTAGGAATCACTATACACAACTCAAGTTAAGCCCTCAACTCAAATTAACTAAGATAACTGAGTTATAACAACTTGATTAACTCATTCAAGTTTTCTTATGATGTGGAATTTCGATTTTCTCCTAAGTTAATTCAAGCGAAAATTAAATCAGGATTTTCTTGCTGCCATTTTTCAACAATATATTATCCATATTACATGAAATATCTATCTTTTCTTCAAGTGTCAAAATTTATTTCTTCTCATTGGTCTACAATGAGTGGGTTAGAATGGGCAAGATAAATAGCTCAAGTAAAAAATGATGATATGAAAGGGAAGATTGTGAAGGCTAAGTTTTTGTCATTACCTTTATATGAGGTTACAACTATTGGTGAGAATTTATGGATATACATGATTATTTATATGGTTAATAACCATATTAAGCATTCCTATCAAGTTTTGAGTTCATAAAATGAGGAAATTCTACAATTGAAAAAATTGTGAACTTGTTATTAGTAGTTTGAATGAAACTAGTGGTATGAATAATTTAATGATTGGAAAAAAGTTAGTATATGTTATAGAAAATGGAACACCAATAATGCAATGACAAAGGAATGG
Organism: Pinus albicaulis; assembly: GCA_034641835.2. Taxonomy (NCBI): domain Eukaryota; kingdom Viridiplantae; phylum Streptophyta; class Pinopsida; order Pinales; family Pinaceae; genus Pinus; species Pinus albicaulis. Next base: position 561,491,706 of record CM076582.1, read on the forward strand.
CTTTGTGTTAGAGTATAATGATCAACTTCAACGTATATAGTTAATACTCATTGTATGGCTCCTAAGATGAATCTTGCATTTAAAATAATTAACAAGTTTTTCATCAATTTCAAAAATTGAAGATCATGTATGTGAGGCTTATGCACACCTTTGTTGTAGTCCTTAACGATTTTAAAAGTTATAGAAATTTTCTAATTCTGTTACAAAAAAAATACCATGTTAATACAAGATGGATCTCATTTAAGGAAGCATTCCAAAGACTTTTTGTAGAGGATCTATCCTTGGGAGGGGTGAATTGTGATGTATGAAACATTTCTTTAGTGTAGACAAAGCTCAAGATCTTCTCTTTTGACTAACTAGTATAGAGACATTATTAACATTGGACAAAATTTTTCCTATGTTATATGAAATGAATGTCCTTGTGAAAATGTCTCAAAGTCACATAATATATTATAAATTGAATAATACAAAATTGCAAGAAAAATAGCACGTGCTACATTGGAATACTTTGTATGCAATGCTAGTATTTTATAGGTCCATAGTTCACAAATTAAACTAAGATCATCAAAATAGAATATACTAAAAAAATGGAGTTTGATGAAAAACGGATACCATGTATGGAAATACATGGGTATATGGTTCTCCTTCATTTTATTGGTAAGACAGAATAAATGACCAAAGAGTGACCCATGTCCAGAGACCTATTTTAAAATGTTGTAATTTTAAAGAGACATAACTTGATAGAAATTCCAAAATAACTAGAATTTAGAGATGAATATTTAGAGGCTTTTTTTGTGGTATATCCTCAATATTGGAATGATAAAAAATGTGACTTTATCAATAAAATATTTTTTTTAGTGTGCCATTTTTTCCAGAAGGCCTATATACATGGAGCACATGTTTAAGGTATTTTAGAATAATCAATCAACAAGTCCAGTGTTTTGTTGAAATAATGTGGAAGAAAATTCATAATTTGGAGAATCCTCTAGAATATGGTGCAATAACAAGAATATGGGTTATTTTAGGTGCTAGCCAATAGTTGCAAGAAAACATATCAAATTATTTCAAATTACAATTTTGTGTTAAACCATGATTTTTGGGATTAGTGGAGGATGGGAAGATGTTCAATGTACTATCATTCTTGAATTCAAAGTTGAGGAAGAATCTTGATAAACATATGGATACATGTTTTATATTATATGTAACCAAGTATGACATTAATAGTTTTCCTAATAACATATCACGAGCTCTTTGGCAATTAGATTGTGATAAAATAGGAGAAAAAAATATTACAAATTTATTTAATGAACTTGATATGGAAGATAATGTTTTAGAGGTTCATCATGAAAATCCATCTAGAGAAGAGCATATTCTAAAATGTAAAAATTGAAGACCCATATGAGAATTAAGAAACTGATATACCCCAATATTTATATCGAATCCATTATACATGAGAGGACTCTTATTTGGGTATAGGTGTTCTATTGGTGGTGCAAGAAATAGTGAATGGAATAACATAGATGATGGCATTCTTATTATTTGATTAACTTCATCGTTTCTCCATTTTTAGAGTAGGGTGGAAATTCTTTATGGTAGAAAGATTACTATATGTCAATTTGAGGTTGCATTTCAAGTAAAAATAGGTTATATGGTTTGTAATTTTCATAGTAAAATTTAATATACATTTCCTTGGTGAAATTTATTTTAATATTTCCAATTGGATATTTAACTATTACATTCTCTCTTTCTTGTCTTTCATAGGAAATGAAGTTGGAATTTGACGAAGGGAGAACCTATCTCTTCACATAGATAGTGTCATAGTATTAAAGGATAAATAACTAATTTAACAAAACATAAACTATGCACGAATGGGCTCATTCAAGTACATGAATTACATTGATGTCTAGCTCTAATATCTAAGAAAATTTTAATAGTTTGTTTGTTGCTTTCTTTTGGAGAACTTTTTCAAGTTTGGAAGTTTAGGTTTATTTTGGTGAAATATTGTGTGAGTCCCTTGAATGTTTTTAGTTCTCATTTGATGCTTAATTGAACCCTATATTGTAGCTTTATTGGTTTCATATGTTTTCCATTGATTCATGGGTTTGGATTAAAGTTAAATACCTTTGTTTAGCTTTAAAAAACAAATGTTAATATTTTATCATGTTTATTTGAGAAGCAATAGAATATTAGGCTTAGTATATGGCTTTGGTTGTGCTCTATGAATTCAACATGTTTTCCATAATTATTATTGTTATCTTTATATATTTGATGGTTCAAGGAAAGATGTTTTTATTTCCTTTCAATTTGGAATGACTTATGCATCTTCAAATTTTAGAATCTACTATGCTTATTTTATATTTAATTTAAAAAGACACATTAGTATTCAAAAAGGCAAGTGAGATTTTCATAGCTAAGCGAAGAGAAAAAATGTATATGGACTAGGTAGCATGTTCCAACATCTTAATCATATAATACCTATTGGTAGAAGACCAACATTCGTCTAATGCAATTATACTTTTGATGCCAAGACTGTAAGAGCATTACACGTATCTTGTAGCTGCCATCTAGACTTATTAATTCCTTAATAAACTTTAGCCTTTGATTGTATTATAGTTTCAGACCTCAAGTCACTATTGGTCACTAGCAAACCCTCGATTATAGAGCATGTAAAGAAAAAATTAAAAAAAAAATGGTTAAGGTGCATGTTTCTACATTTAATAGGTGTACATGAATAGAGATACATTCCATGAGACATCACTAGATAAAGAGGACATTAATATTATATGGAAATTTTATAAAATAAAAAAATGACATTGTTTTTCATTTTAATGTTTTGAGAAAGGTAGTTAATTCATTCTATTATGTAGATTATTCACTTTGATTGCATATCATGTTAGAAAATCGGGGGATCCATACTCAAAAGATTCAAATGTGGATGCACTAAAACCATCCCTTGAGGTTGTTGAGCACAATGAGGAAGACATCGTCAATCTTGCTATTTTAAGTAGTACTTCAAACAACTAGTTTGTTTATAGCTATATTTTGTATTAAGGGGGGTGGTTAGGCTATACATAATTTGTGGTAATTGATTGTATACCAAACTGAAATATGCTAAATGAGTTTCAAAATTTGATTAAGAGTTCAATTGTATATTGTAAGCGTTTTTGAAATCATCTCTACATTTGATCTCTAAGCAAGTTAGATCTTAGCATTCAATTTGTGGTGAGTAAAGTTAGAAAATTAGCTAAGATTTTGTTTACAGGGTATTCTAGTGCAAGAGTACATGGAAAATGTGAATTGAGTACAAAATTATTTTACCAAGTCATCTTTAAACCAAGTTACTAGGCTTTTATGATAGGAGAATGTCTTATGGTTTTATTCTACTTCGAGAATTGTTTTTATGTTCTTTTAGTCTGAATTGAAAATAAATTTTATAATTAGAATATAATATTAATTTTGATGTATTATGTGTTTTGAGCTTAAATTGAAAATTGATCTTACATATTTTGTGTTCAAACCAATATTCATGTTCTTCACGAGTCATTAATTTTAGAGACTTGATAACACCTTTGCATGTCCAAAATCAATGATTTGCGCTAGGATATACCAACTTGCGTATTGAGCTAATCATTCTTTTTTCTATGCTAGCATATTTTTTTTTTTCAAAATAATGGTTAAACGATTTTTATTTAAAATAAAATCTAGTTTTCGGGCTAGAACCCTTACATCGTTCATCAAATTCCATCATAGTCATACTCTCTGAGGTCTAGTACATATACAACTTATTTTTATGGAATATTTTGTCGAAAATTATAATTAGATTCCTATTGTATATTCTAAATTAGATGCCTAGATACCTACATAATTTTCACAACAATAGAAACAAAAATTTAAATGACAACTGTCCAAAAAATCGCCACTAAAAGTTGGTCATCAAAATCATTTTGGTTGGTCTGGAGATTGGAACAAATTTCCTCTTTTCCATGTTACATCTTCACCAGATTCGACATCCGTTGGAACTAGTTGTAGCCCTGCAATAAACATATCCTCCATCTCCACCATTTTGTAGTGAATAGCTGCCACCTCGGTCCTTAGTTCATTCTGGAGGCGGTCAATTTTAATTTGCATTAACTCAAGCTTGGAATTGGTTAACAACTGAAGATAATTACGAACCTTTTCCTCAACTTCTTGTCTCTACTTGAAAGCAAGTTGCATGCCTTAGATAGCCTCGAGGAACCTATCCAAAATTGCGTTGATGTCAATGGATTCAGAGTCACGAGAATCTCCATGAAAGAATTACCCGGCGTCAAAACCAAATTGTAGGGACTAGATTTGTTAAACATTGTGATATTGAAGCAAGACCATGTAATGTTTAGTGCCCAGAGAAATATATATCTATATATATCTATATATATTCTTTTTCGACGAACACAATCCTTAGGGAGCCCAATGCTTGGACTAGGAAAACCATCATTACTTGATAACTTGGACTAGGGAGCCCAATCTTTTTCTACTTTGTCTTTATTAAATGCGGGACTGAAATCTCCATGATAACTTGACTTTGAATTAAATGCCTCTTTCTCGGTTGGCTAATTAAAAAGGACCCCGTGTTGAACTCAGGATACACAAGGCAACAAGAGGATGAATTTGTGAACCTAGTTTTGAGGATGAATTTGTGAACCTAGTTTTATCTCTAAATTGATAGGTGTATGCCATGGGGGACGATTGAGGTCTATTAGTGAATGATGGTCTATAAACCATAAAGCCCTTGAATCTAATACTTTGATTCTCTAACGATTTTCTTGCTCCACTAAATATTCAAATTTCCTCCTTATTAAGTTTTCATAAATGAGAAAACATCATCACAATGGGGTGTTTAATTGATGTTTGTTGTTCAACTCTATAATCTCTTGAGTTAGATTTAGCCCCTTGAGTTAGATTTAGCCTTGTTCCTTTGTTTTCTAATGTATCCACAATGGAATTTAAATTCCTTAAAATATGGAAATTATAAATCTACTTAAATTGTTGAAGTTGGAGAAGGATCCTCACTTCTATGAGAGAATGAATTGATTTAGGGTGATGTTTAGCCTCCCATACTCATTGAATCATTATCATTGAATCGCCAAACATCATAATTATTTGAATTTTATTTTCAATAGATAGATTTAAACCTTGCCAAAAAGCAAATAACTTTGCTTGACTATTAGTTATTGTTCCCAATCCCCACACATATTGTGACTCAAATTTTCCATCGGGGCCAAGAATAAACCCTCGCTCCTGCCATCCCTTATGCTAGAATATTGTTAAAAAGGTTTTCTTTTACACATTTCATTTCCTAATGCTCCTATTTTTTTATAGTAACTACACATGTCGCTTCCAATAACCCAATGATTATCTCATCTATGCATGACCAAGAATGTGATGCATCATTCTAAATTGAGTTTATTATAATAAAACATTTAATCTACAATTTTGAGATCTAAGTTTATAACCACCAAAGGATTTTATGGTCTCATTTGTACCCAATAGTTAACATTTACGCTCAGTGGGTGTTCTTATGCCCTATAATTCAAATGCATAATCTATGCCCAACATCTATTACAAAGTTATCCATATTTAATTTTTTTATAAGATAAAAAAATATAATGAATAAAAGTTATCTCTCTTCATTGGAAAGGGGTTTTTTTGGGTACACGTGGATGATTAGAAAGGAAGTCATATGTGCAATGTGACCTATCAATATATACTTTTGGACTAATTGATGGATAGAATTATGTGCCCTCTTATTTAGGGACATCCTATGATAAAATTTCATTTGTTTTTCATGAAAGATATCTTTATATTCCATATGAGGAATATAAATATTTTGATCCTCAAGGGAATTATTAGAAACATGACTTGGAGCCATTACAAGAAATAATCATTATGAGTTCAACATGTTACATGTAGCAACACAACCCATGTGGGGAGGATAACAACATTTCTCCCAACCACCGAAGCTAAACCTAATTGACATATCCTATGATAAATTTGTTTAAATAATATTTTCATAATCAATGAATCAATAATATAGAATACATAATAAAAGTGGTAGAGCAAAGATTAATATCTCCTAAACTTAATAGAAGTGGTGGTTAGAATCAACACATATAAGAACTTTATGGTGAAATGTCATCTAAATAGGTATATGAATATGAAAATGTATAATAAGAACCCTAACAAACACAACCCTTGATGTTTGTGACATTGTATGGAGGAGAGACAAGTTATGTTTCTTTTTCCAAACATGTAAAAGCATGTATATTAAAATTTAAGGAATATGTTTTCATTTTATTATATATTATTTTATACTTATCAAAAAATTCACCAAGACTTTACAATGTTTAATGGTTTAGTAAAATAGTTTAAAAATACTTTACAAGGTTTTATAATTTGGTAAAAGGTTTTCCAATATTTTATAATTCAATGAAAGATTCACTAAAATTTTACAAGATTATATAATTTTAGTAAAAGGTTCTAAAAAAAAGTATAGATAGATGTTATATTATTAATAAAATTTCCTTGTATCATGGGGATTTTCCCATCTATTATGCATATAAATTTGGGGGTTCTTGAAATTTACTTGCATAATTTTGGGTGTTTGTTAGAATTAACATCTCTAGTCATAGTTGAAGAGTAAAACAAGATTTTTGTTATATATATATATATATATATATATCACGTGTTTGGGCAAATAAACCATGTTAATTATTGTCAACCTTGAAAATTTAAAACACATTCCTTCTATAGCGCTTGTAATGTGGTTTAGGATCATGTGAACAACTATATAGTCCAATATGCATGGGGTTATAGCCTAAATGCATAATTTTCATATCCGATGCATGCTTTTTGTTATGTTACAACAAAAGATTACATTTCTTGAGATAAATTCCAAAAACTCAAGTGTGAAACCCACTAAACCTCAAAAAGGGACATTGTCTCCTCATTAACCCTCTTCTCTATTCTAGCCAACCCTCCTCTAGCTCAAAAAGGGTTATCCCTAGGGTAGGATTTCTAAGGTTTAGCAATTCCAAGATTTGAGTTCAAAAGGAAGCCCCATAAACACACACAATCAAGGGATTACCAAATTATTTTGGAGAGGAAACCCCAACAAAATGGTTCGAAAGAATTCAAAGGGAAAATGAATATTGGAGGATAAAAGGTCAGTGGCTTAGCTTACCAAAATATTTTAGGGGCATATGCACTACAAGGAAAAGACCCTCTAGCGGATGTTTTTGAGGAACCCCTTATAAAAATACCCCAGACATCCGTTTCTAGCGGAGGTTACTAGAGGAGGTTGCCGGGCAGAGGTGTTTGCGGATGTATTTCATATGGTGTGCTTATCACCGTTAAATGCACCGGTGCATTCAACACGAGAAAGCACCGGTGTGCACAAAACATTGGCACACTGGACACCGTGCTCTCCGTACACCCTTGCTCGGTCTGTTTCATTTTTGTAGCGCACCGGGCCTTTAAAAGACATCCACACTGGTGCCTCATAAAAAGTGCGCGATAAAGAAACCGCCCAGTGTAGAATCAAGAAAATGCACCGGTGCTCCCATAAACCCATGCATCGGAACGAGGTTAAATAAATAAAAAATTACGGCCAAAAAACCGCACAAAGCATTAGCACACCGGACATTGCGCGCTCCGTACACACCCGCCCGATGCGTTTTATTACTGTAGCGCCCCGGTGATTTACACATAATCCATACCGGTGCTTCATAAAAAGCGCACGAAAACAGAAACCACCCAGCGCGGAGTGATGAAAATGCACGGGTGCACCCATAAACCCCACACACCGGAACATGATTAAATAAATAAAAAAAATTACGACTAAAAAACCACACAAAACATTGGCACACCAGACACCGTGTGCTTCGTACACACCCGCCTGATGCATTACAGAGCATCCGCACTGGTGCCTCATAAAAAGCGCGTGAAAACAGTAACCGCCCAACACGGAATGACGAAAACGCATTAGTACGTCCATAGAATCCCGCGCACCGAAAGGGGGTTAAATAAAAAAAAAATAGGGCAAAAAAACCACACAAAACATTGGCACACCGGACACTGTGCGCTCTGTACACACCCTTCCGATGCGTTGTATTACTGTAGTGCACCGGTGCTTTATAGACTGCCTGCATCGGTGCCTCATAAAAAGTGCGCGAAAACATAAATTGCTTGATTTAGAATGAAGAAAACGCACCAATGTGCCTAAAACATCCCGCGCACCAAAACAGGGTTAAATAAAAAAAAATTATGGCCAAAAAACCTTATTTTTCACTTTTGTCAGTGCTACAAAGCTCTCAAGCACCGGTGCAATTTATCATTTTCTGAGCCACTCTAACATCGGTGCTCCCATTGCACTCATTGCACGCACTGCTACTGTGCATTTCCCACCAATCTCTAGCTTGAATTTTGTAAAATAGTGAAAAAAATTTATTTTGCAAATTCTACAGCCAATATGCCTCCTCGACGAGCAAATGTACAGGTATTTTCCTTGTTTTTCATAATTAAGCCTTCTAGCGGATTAGAATTTCAAATAACCTTTAAATTAACCATTTAAAATGGAAAAAAAATATATTTTGCTGTGTGGTGCGCTCGAGCTGTTCGACTCGCACCTGTTTGCGGTGCTATCTGTAAATTTACAAGCCGCATCACAGACAGTGCTAATGGTATCCACACCGGTTCTGGGGCGGTATCGATAGGCGCACCGTGTTATTTAAAAAAAATAAAAATTGCGGTGTGGTCGTCTACCAGGCCGCATCGTTGAAAATGTGAAATAGCAGCAACATGGTGCGTTGACTAAATTATCCGCCTTGGTGCTGGTAATTTTATCAACACACCATGTTGCCCCTATTCCACATTGTCAACGGTTCGGCCTAGTAAACGCTGCTGGCCGCATTCACACCAAGCCCGGTGTACCAAGACGCGACCGTGGTTATTTAAACTAAGTGCGCGGTATGGGTCGGTGATCCGCCGTGACCAAGTGACCTATGTAGTGGAACAGTCATGGACACTCGGTGGTGTTGACTAAAACAGTTACCCTGGCGCTATTTCTGCCGCAAGGTACCCACTTTCCGTACTATTCCTCGGATTATGGTGCAGCCTTGTAAAAGGCGCACGTTCACTATGTCACGATGGCAGGAGGTCGGTCCGCTGACTTAACTATACGCCTCGTGGCGTAGAGTTTCGTCAATGCACCGCCCTCCTGATATTGTACATAGTCAACGGTGTGCTATAAATTCTTCTGGACCACCGTCATCGAGGCGCTTAATATTATTAGGTGCACCAAGACCGGTGCGCTCCATAGAAAGACGCACTTGTACTGGTGCTTGATTGTGTTTTCGATGCATCGAATGTTTTTTTATTTTGTTTAAAAAAAAATTTATATATGTATATTTCTAAATACATGTCTTATTTAATAAAAAAATTGTGTTTAATATGTCAATCATTCAAATATGTGAAAGGAGAGAAGAGGGGGAACAACAACAACAATAGGTGGAGTAGTATAACATGGTTCGCATGTGGGAGGCACGAGAGAGGGAGAGAAATGCGTACCCTTGCCCTATTACAACAGCTATGCAGGGGCTCCTAAGGCAGGTAGGTCTCCTCAAGTTCTATGAGGAGGCTACTTCCAAAGGGCCTAAAGGGCGATAGTTTGTTTTTGATACATTTTATCTGGATGCAATGCCCAAAGAACAAAGCTTTCCGGTTGGTATCAACCAGTTGGGTACATGCCCAATGAGGAGGATATATACTTCATTAGGGCTATCGTTATTGTTGATACATATTTCCTCACACCGTGATTGGTCACCGGTCGTGTAGCAGGGAGTCAGTTAGTTTACTTGCAGAGATACATTGGAGAAAATGTATTGTCTCCTACAGAGTTTTGGGTTGCTGGTGGTCAATTACGAATTGGTGCATTTGGTAGGGATGAGGTGTAGTGTCTCTCACTTATCATTTCGACCATTTCACACAACACCAGTGATGGGAAACACATTAGTTGCCTGCTTCTATATTATGTTGATCCTTTAGTACAGGAGCCACGAATTTTCAGGTGGTCTGCCATTTTTTTTGGGGCAGTTCTATACAACCTTAGATAGATGGCATGTTCATGCACAAGGGAGGGTGAACTTCCCTTTTGCTTCAGAGATTTTTTGTTTATTTTTTGAGAGGTTTCCAAAGACGAGGCCTACTTTTCTTCAACAGCCTCGTAGGATGACATTTGAGGCACATATGCACATGTGCGGTCAGATGATGCCCAGGAGGGGTGACACTGAGTTTCGTGAGGATATCTCAGGACACTGGAGTTTCTAGCCAGTGTTGATGAGCATCCCTTCATTATATCCCCGGTCTACGCCGAGTTTATATTGGGCTGCAGTGTCAAAATCCTCGTTCTCACAAATTGCGAGGCCTGGAAAGAAGAAGCCATCATGGAGATGAGGTCGACCATCGGCCACGCCGCCGCCACCGCAACATCCATCGCACTATGACCATGAAGCAGGTTGGACCATCGACCGTCGAGGCTGCACCATTGACTGAGCATGCCTCCACTAGTATTGATATTGATGTTGTACTACCACCATCTAATCCATGACATTTATATTACAGTTGTATATTTTTAACACTATTCAGTTATATATATATATGGTCCATGTATTTTATGTTCATGTTGCAATTGTACTTAATTTACATGTTGGTGATCATCATGATGTGTATATTGTTAGGTCATGTTAGATATGTGCATTTAATGTGTATGTGATGATGGGCATGAGTTAATTGACATGAGATGTATATTTGATGTTTGTGTTGTGATGAATATGTTAATATTAATGTTAATTGTGTTTTGTTAGATGATCATGATCACGATGATGTTAGCGATTTTGAATGTGTTTTTTAGTCAAAAATGATGTTTGTACGATGGTTATCATGAATGTGATGTTTATTAATTAATTTAATACTAAATGATCATGATATTGTAAAATTGTAATATTTGTAATTCTCATTGTATGTAAAATTCTAAAATTGTAATTGTAATGGTATATATGTAAATTTGTAAAATTGTAAAGGTAATTGTAATTTTTTAATTTGTAAAATTGTAATTGTATATATGTAAAGTTTGAAAATTGTAGTTGTAATTGTAATTCTAATTGTATGTAAAACATTTGTAAAATTTTAATTGTATTACTGTGAATTGATTGTAATTGTAAAATTGTAATTGTATGTAAAATTCTAAAATTGTGATTGTAATTGTATGTGAATTTGTAAAATTGTAATTGTAATTTTAATTGTATGTAAAATATTTGTAAAATTTTAATTATATTAATGTGAAATGAATTTATTAAATTTTTAAATTTGTAAATTTTAAATAATTGTAAAATAATAAATCTAGAATAATATGATTTATTGTAACATAATAAAGTTTAGAAAATAATGCAAATAAATTCATGTACTTTAGAATTATCATTATTTTATTATGAACTTAGATACAAAAAAAAGAACTAATTATACAGTACGCCATTGTTTTTGAGATCAACATAATTGCAAATAATTATCAAGTGAATTATTGATTTTAACATTAACACAATGCAAATTACCAATTAATTCAAAGTACATACTATAATGTTTTGAAAAATCCATCTTAAAAAGTATAAATATTGATGAAATAAAACTGCATGTACCATATCACTCTCGATTCTCATGATCACCCTCATTATCTTCCAGCTCGCATGGCATGATAACACTATTGTTTTCAAAAATATGTTTTGATCTAGGGTCATGTGTCAATACGAACCATCAATCCCTATCCAACACATATGGGTAAAAAAACACTTGGTTGCAGTGTTTAGAGAAAACATAGGGCTCCTTAGCTTCATCCCACATCTTTCTAGAGTTGATACATATCATCCTACTATCACAATTTTCTATTACATTATTCCGATCAAAGGTGTCCCACCACTTGCACCTAAAAATAACACATTGGAAATATGAGAAATCCACTTCAATGATCTTTTGTATCTTTCTGACGTAACCTAACGTCCCTCGTACTAGGTTTTGATCACAGTTGCTAGATCAACTAGATTGATCGAACTCAACTTCCACTCCACAGTCTTGTGTGATGTTTCCAACATCGGAATTTTCTGTGCGAAAATGGTGTCCATATGCCCACATAGATGAGAACAAATGCACCTATTATAAAAAAGTTAAAAAAATCAGTGTCATGTGTCTTATAATAACCCAACAGTTAAAATATGAAATGTAGATGTCTTAATATAAGTTTCAAATTTACATATAAATTAAAAATATTATTACCGAGTTTCTGCACTCAATTCGTACGTTTAGCACATCCTCTTCAGCACACGGGTAACAACCGGTAGCACCGTATTTCTCTCTGACTTGGTCAGCAACCCAACTATTGGGACATATTTTTGGCATATTTTCTTTTAAATGATCAGGATAAGGCGCACTTCTACCATTCAACCATCTGAATTATTTCATGTCACTATCCCATTTCATCCTCTTTTGTTCGTACAATGCAACCCATGGTTGTGTCGCTTCAAAATTGTAAAGAACGAATTTATTGATTGCTTCAATTTCTGCATTCACTAATGAAATCAAACCAACATTATAAAGTACTTAGAGATCAAAATATACATTATATCGAAGTTCAACATGAATATTAATTACTTTTTGTAAATTTGAAAAATTATAAGTCGCTTACTCTTTATCAAGTGCTTTTTTCCACTCGTTTGGAGCAACTCCCCTTCTCTTTTGTCTTCATCCCTTTCATCGTCCCAAATCACCGCACCTGGTATATTGTCGATCTACTTGATGTACTCACTGGAATAATAGAAAGACTCATACGATATGTACCCCTCTGCCATAGACCCCTCGGGTTTTGTCCTTTGTCGAACAAAACCTTTCAATTTCATCATGTACCTCTCTAAGAAGAACATCCAACGACAAGAAACCACCCCAACTAATTCAACCTCATATACTAGTTGGATTAGAAGATGAACCTATAAGTCCATGAAACTTGTCGGCAGTTCATTCTTAAACATACAAACGATCTCAACTATCTCTTGACGCCACCGTGGAATGCTAGCCACATGAATCTCCTTTGACGTGATCTAATGTACAAATGCAGATAATTTAGATATGGCACGTCCTAGGTATTAGGGGAATTCACGTTTCACACACCCACACACGAACAAAGGATAATGACACTGCAATGTTATAAACACGTGCAATAATATACAAAATTAGTTATGTTTTATGATCCCTGCATGGGATAAAATTTATTAATATAACAAATAATAAAATCATTCTTTTGACATTATACGTACTCTTATAAGATTCAAATGGTCATGCGATTTCAACCCCAACAAATGGTCATCCACGGTGAAGCAACGCTGTAGTGAAGACCCGTATGAAGTTGGAACCCTCACATCCATTATAAATTCCTTTGCCAAAGATATATCATATTTTTTTAAAATCCATGGGATATCACCTTCTTTGAAAAACAATGAATTAGAGGGATCAACGCCTGCCTCTGATCCTGTACTTTCTAATTGTCTTGGCCAATGTTTCTTTTTAGTTTTTGAAGTAATAAGATCTTTCCTAACAGACAATGTGTCGCTTTGTTTCGATGATATGTGCCTCCATAAAGAAGATGAATTTTTTTTAAATATATGCATGGGATCTAATAAGTGGGTAATCTTAAGATGCTCCCAATATGGGAGGTCATAAAATATAGATTTCCTTTTCATCCCAATGTGAAATTTCTCAACATAGGTGTCGAAGAAATCTGGATCATCGAATAGAGGCTCCCCATTTGAATTGAACATTTCTATGAACTCCTCCTCTCTCTCATATGCTCTAAGCCATTGAGTTGGTGTCATTATTGGAGACCTTTGGGTTCTCTCTTGTTTACCATTGAAAGAGGATGTTTCTCTTCTGTAAGGGTGTTCTTCTGGTAGGAATACCCTGGAGTAATCATACACTGGCTTTCGTAGGTCCTTGGACCATCTAGCTTTCAGAGAAGGTCCACAACTTTTACATCCAAAATACCCTTTTGTTACAAGACCCGCGAGATTATATTTGTATACATTAATTAATATGCATGGCACGTTAAAGAATATCATGAAGATCAGAACAAATATTACAACGATTTAAATAACTAATATGTGAAAGACTATTGTTACATATATAAACAAATCAATAAATTAAACATGTAATTTACCAAAGAAAACTCCTAAGCCTGGATAATCATGTGTCGTGTAAGAAAATATGCCATAAAACATAAAACTCCTCTCTGCTGCGATGGGTCTTGATACATCGTATACATTTATCCCATCCCATAATTCCTTCAATTCATCTACCAGTGGTTGTAAGTAGACATCCATATTCTTCACTTGTCTTCTACCAGGGACTATGAGAGCCAACATAAGATGTTTATTCTTCACGGACAACCATGGGGGGATATTGTTATTAATCACTACTACAGGCCAAACAGAATAGTTGGCGTTCTGGAGGGAATATGGGTTGATGCCATCCATGGCTATGCTGAGTCGTAGACTTCGTACTTCATCCTTGAATTTTTCGGGCCATGTATCCTCTATATGCTTCATGGCTATTGAATCAGTTGGGATTCAAATAACTCCCAACTCACTTCTGTGTGAGGCATGCCATCCCTACAACATAGCTAATTCTTTGCAACGAAAGAGACTTTGAATCCTTGGGATTATATGCATGTGCCTTAATATCTTAAAAGGAGGACCAGTACATGATTTACCCTTATTTTTTGATTTATCATACCTGTCATGCCCACATTTCGGACACATCTCTTTGTCTGCATATTCTCCTTTATATAGAATAAAATCATTTGGACATGCATGATATGATATGTACTCAACACCCAACATTTTCAACAATTTCTTTGCCTCTTCGTAGCTACCGAGCAAGACATTATCACTCGGAAGAACCTTATCTTTGAATAACCTGTAGTTGGTGATCATAGAAAAATATACTAATAAATGTACATTAATGTCGATATAATTATTTGCGTTCATAAAATTTACCATTTGTAATGTTCATTGTAGTGTACTGATTATATTTAAAATTTATATAAGGGAGTACTTTATGGTAACTTACCTCAAAATTTATGAGAAACATGCATTCGACAAGCCAAAATTTGCTTTCAAGTTGTACAGTAACATCATTGCCCCTAACTGGGTAGACTTTGACTAACCACTAGGTCCAAAGAGAGGGGTGGTGGAAGCAAATTTAAGGCTTTTGAACAAGGTGTCAGCAATATGAGCATCATCTCCTAGCTGATCATTGTTTTGGAATGCATCTAACAACATTGTCTCCATGGCAGTCGTATCCCTTAAGTAATCATCTATACCAACCTCTATTTGATTGCCTCCATTTCCAGCTTGTGAAGAACTACTATTTTTGTAGTCATTCGTAATTGGTGAATCTAGACGTAGCGAGAATTGAATCGGTGGTTGATTCAACCATTCTTGGTATCGTTCCTCTCCGATTTTTTCTCTTAATTCAGTCTTCTCTCAATTTGAAATTGTCGTGGGGTGCAACGGAAGATGGTAGGTAGGTTGTTCATCATCACTAGAATCCTAATAATTAAAAAAATATATATATTTGAATATGATTAGTACAAAATATATGATATAAATTAGTAACCACTTTGACAATATTGCATGATTATAAATTGGTTTGACGTTGAAATAATTACATATTAATCAATATATATATATATATATCAAACAATTATAATTATAATTACCATCATTGTCCCGAGATTGTGGCTAGAAGATGCAATATTGTTACAATTGGCAAGGTGAAGTGGCTGTCCATTTTCATATACCAAATGCGCCTTGCGGTATGCAGCTCTTGATAAGAACTTCCGACGTTTTGGAGCAGGTTGAATATTTTGTGCATCTGAACTCGATGTTGAATCTGCATGAACCTGCAAATTTGTATACATTATAAATTTAATTAAGCTGTGCATAATTGACTGCATGGATAAAAAACATAAATTCAATTAGATAGTGAAAATATAAAACAAATTTGAAGTAAATATTACATCTTGAGATGGATAGGGAGAACTCCGCGATGAACTTTGAGAAATATTATGGAACGAGCTGGATTTTGAAGAATTGTCCATTCCATAAAATATATGATATTTTCTCCTTGCATTTGAGCAAAACAACAATAAATTTTGGTGCACACACCTAAATGTAATTTTGGTGCGTAATGTATAGATAACCGCACTGGTGCATTTTTGGTAATGCGCACCAGTGTCGTTTTATAACTCATTGCACCGGTGCAGTTCGATTAAGGGATGCACCGGTGATGAATAACTGCAAATAAAAAAAACGCAACCCTATTTTCTTTAAGTGAAAAAAAAGTGGTAAATTGAAAAATGGGCCGCAAAATATTTTCAAAAATCTAATTTCATACAACATTTCTTTAAATACTAAACACTTTTCCTTATTTCACTATTTTTGCAAAAAATTTCAGCCAGAGATTAGTAGGATACATACTTGGAGCAAACAGAGCACGAGAGCAATGTGGAGCAGGGAAATACGTTCGAACAGAAGTATTCAAACAATCAGAATTCCAAACCTCTGGTGATTCAAACCTTGTACCATATAATTTCAAACGATGTGAGTAAATTTTATTGTTTTTTTTTACTTTTTCTACAATTTTTTCTATGCAGTAGAAGAAAAAATCAAAGTTTATTGTTTTTTTTTTTTACTTTTTTTCTGCAATTTTTTTAATGCAGTAAAAGAACAAAATCAAAGTTTATTGTTTTTTTACTTTTTCTGTAGTTTTTTTTACATTTTTTGTAGTTTTCAGAAACAAAATTAAAAAAAAAAATCCATTTTTAGAAACAAAAACCCTAGATTCTTTTTGTTTCTACCCTTTCTTCTCCCTTTTTTTGTAATTTCAAAATTAGGGCTTTGCAATTAAGATTTATAGGGTTTGTATAGTCATAAGACATCCAACCCACAGGACGAATTGCATAGTCTGATCCCAATCCATGTCGGCCCTTGTGTGAATTTAAAACATTTTTTTTTCCTCGGTGCGCCCTGCGTAACATAGCGCACCGGTGCGCTATGTTATACTAGCGCACCGCGAAAGTACATTGATAAAAAATAAAAAAATAAAATATATTTTTGTCAGTGCACCATATGTAGCATATGGCAATGGTGCACTATTTCATTATGGCGCACCGCGAACTTGCTGTTTCGCAAAAAGAAAAATCCATTTTAGAAACAAACCCTACATTCTTTTTGTTTCTGCCCTTTCTTCTCCCTCTTTCAATGATTTTAGAATTAGGGCTTTTCAATTTATATTTATAGGGTTTGTATTGCTAAATATAAGCCTAAGACATCCAACCCATGGGACGACTTGCATAGTCGGATCCCAATCCATGTCGGCCCTTGCGTAAATGAAAAAAAAAAAGAATTTTTTTTCGGTGCGCCCAATGTACCTAAGCGCACCAGTGCGCTCTATTATCCCAGCGCACCGTGCAAGTAATGTGATAAAAAGTAAAAAATAAACAAAATATTTTCTTAGTGCGCGATTTGTAAAATATGCAGCCGGTGCACTATTTCATTATGACGCACCGCGAATGTTCTGTTTCGATAAAAAAATAAAACTTTCAAAAAAGAAAAACCTTACATTCTTTTTGTTTCTGCCCTTTCTTCTCCCTCTTTCTATGATTTTAGAATTAGGGCTTTTCAATTTAGATTTATAGGGTTTGTATTGTTAAATATAGACCTAAGACATCCAACCGACGGGACGATTTGCATAGTCGGATCCCAATCCATGTCGGCCTTTACATGAATTTAAAAAAAATAGATTTTTTTTCATCGGTGCGCCTGGTGTAACCTAGCACACCGGTGCTCTATATTGTACAAGCGCACCCAATAAGTAATGTGATAAAAAAATAAATTTTTTGTTTTTTTGTTTTTTTTTGTTTTTTTTTTTTTATCAGTGCGCCATATGTAAAATATGGCACCGGTTTATGGTAAAAAACTAACACTAGACAATTTTTATTATTTTTTCATGGTTATTCGGTGCGGTGATTGACATGTAACGCACCGGTGCTCCTTGTTGACATAGAGCACCGTACGGTCTATTATACTGTTTGTGCGGTGCATTTTTAAGACACCCACGCACCGGCGTCGATGCGTTAACCATGAATGGCGCACCGGTTACTTGACATTTTTTTTTTTTACTTAAAAAGTTGACAATTTATTTATAAAAATATTAATGAATGATATGGTACAGGTCTGAGATTGATAAAGAAATGACTAACAAGAAATCAAGTAACAAAAATACTGATAACACATCAAGAAAAACAAAAAAAGCAAGTTCTTTGTAAATTCTTTACAAAAAATATTATTTTTGAACTATATGTAAGTTTAACTAATATGTATTGTTTACAATGGGAAATTTTTTCTGATTGACGTGACAGTTCTCGTCAGTCGTTGTAACATCCACCGAAGTTGCTTGCACGTTCCATTTCACATCCACATCTGCCCGTAAAAACTTAGCCCGTGCCATTTCACATCCCCATCTGCCCGTAAAAACTACACCTTATAGTTTACATGCATGCCATGGTTCTACCCCAGCCTAGTAAGTGGAACGACTTTTAGAGATGTTTCGAAAATGTATTGACATTTGGACCATATAAATGTTATTGAAAATAAAAAATATGTTTAAATTTTATTAATAATAATATGATATTAAAATGTTTTATATATTAATTTGTATTTGGTTTGTTTGAGAGATTAAAATATTATTATTTTTTTATTATTACAAAAGTTTAAATATTAATCAATTTTTTTAAATAATTTGAAAATGATGTACCAATTTAAATATATTTAATCAAATAATTTTTAATATTACAATGATTATTTTTTATTTCATACAATAAATTTTGATATAAAATATAAATAAAATTAATTAGTTACATATTATTTAATAATTAAAATTGATTGGTTAAATATTTTTCAAAATTATTTTTCAAAATTAATTTTAAAAACTAAAATTGCTTCAAATATTTTAAATTAAAATATATGTTGCACCACTACCACTACCATTTTTATAAATTAAAAATAACTACTATTGTTATAAATTAAAAATAAAAGAATCTTATGCCTATTTTATTATTATATCAACGTTTCTTGTAAAACTATCTATTAAATGTTTTTATAATTCTTTGAAAGATTTTTTTTTTTAATAAGTTTGATAGTATTTTTTTTTTCATCTTCATCAACATGTACATCACCCCAATTGAGAAGGGAATTGAACATCCAATACCCCACAGACTTTGAAAGAAACTTTTTAAAAATAATGAATCCTCTTAAAATAGACCTTAATTTTTTTTATAAAACATCAAAACCAAAAGCATATAAATATTAAAATAGAATTATGGCGATACAATATTTTGTATATATAAAATAAATAAATAAATAAATAAATAAATAAATAAATATATATATATATATATATATATATATATATATATATATATATATATATATATATATATATATATATATATATATATATAAAACGTAGATTCATCTTAATTATGGAAATCACGAGCACCCACACCGATCCCTCTTTGCATTTGGTAAATTCAAAACATATATGTTTGTTTATATTTTTAAATTATAAAAATTAGTTTTTACTTAATCATACTGGTGGTGACCCCATTCCCCATATTAAGGACAATATATTTGGCCTCTTCTTCCATTTTTAAAAATTGAGACCCTATTCCCCAAATTAAGGACAATATATTTGGCCTCTTCTTCCATTTGTAAAAGTTGAGACTCCATTCCCCACATTAAGGACAATATATTTGGCCTCTTCTTCCATTTGTAAAAATTGAGACCCCATTCCCCACATTAAGGACAATATATTTGGCCTCTTTTCCATTTGCAAAATTGAGATTTGTAGTTTGACCACATAATGTAAAAGTAGTTATCTACCCTAAACATTTTGTCAACTAATTGTTTCTCCATATTTGGAAGTAAAGTAAAGACTAAATATGCATAGTATTTTTTCAAAAATGTCAAAAATTCTATACATTTCAAATAATAAATCAATTCATATAAACTCTTATTTCTTCTTTCTTTAAACACAATTACAAACTCTTCCTATAAAATATTATCTCCTTAATACAACTGTAATTTTTTCTCGAACTAATAATTTAATTGCAATTTTTTCTCTAACTAGACATTTAACTACAAGATTTTGATTTACAAATACATTTAACTTCAAATGTTGTCACACCTTTAAACCTTGTTGATCACATTCATGACTCTACTCTCTAAACCATACAATTTAAACTTACCAAAGTAATAATCCAAAACCTAGGAAGTGAAACCAAATTCCATGTCAATGTTAACAGTTAATAACATGGAAGAATTTGTCGCAACATCAAACATGTAAAGGAAAAATATAAGTACAAAATTCTTTTATTTCATGGTTTATAAGATACATGTTTTAGAAAAACATGGTCGTACTTGAGCTTTCAACGAATTATGAAACATATAACACACAAATATCTCTCACGGTTCTATATTCAAAATCAAATTCCTCACCGCACGTGATGGATCTACATTATAAAAGAAACAAGAATGAATTAGAAGTTCAACCTAGGGGTGGCGATGAATTTAATTAATTACGGTGTTGGCCACATACGTGGGTTTACTAAGGAAGGTTGGCTTCTCCTCCTTGGCCATAATCACAATCACGCTCATGACAATGAAGTTTTGACATATCATCCATGCTCTCATTCTTCCAATCTCTATTATGAAAATCAAGTGATCTATTTCTTTCTTGGCCTTCAAAAGGGTGCCCACAAATGGAAAACAGGGTTAAGTTATTTTTTATTTTAGTTTTTTTTTTTTTTTAATTAAAAAAAAATATTATGTATTTTGACATGGTCAAATTATTTAACATGATATGACATGACATTTTTTCCAAAGAGAAAAAAACAACTAACTTTCTATTATAAAAAAGTTGTTTGCATTTACATTATGACTCTTGATAAACCTCATATCCCTTATAACTGCTAAATTTTATATTTTCGACTAAGATTTCTTGTATCTTATTGATTGATGTCCCTGTATACGCAAAAAATATGTCCACATGATCTTGTTTATGAACAATCACAACATTTAGTTAATACAACACCTTTTAGAATTTCTAGCATTAACATTTTCATACGAAAAACTCATTCCAAATTATAGAGATCAGGTCAGTCCATTTACAATTGCATGTTCTAATGATTATTGGTTAAGACACTTTTGGTTTGGACATTTGCATTTTTCTAGTTTGAGATTGTTATAGAAGAAAAAGATGGTTAGATGATTACCTCCCATCAATGAACCTTCAAGTACTTGCGATTATTGTATTTTGGGAAAGAAGCATAGTGAAATTTGTTAGAAATGAGTTGCATACAGAGAAAAGCAACCATTATAGCTAGTTCATATAGACTTGTGTGGACCCATTCAGACATAGTCGATTGGGTTTATTTTTTGAAGCATAAGTTTGAAACTTTTGCAAATTTCAAATAATTAAAATCCATAGTAGAGAACCAGAGTGATTGTCAAATCAAGGTATTGAGATCAGATCATGGTGGATAATATGATTCGAAGGTGTTCCATGCTTACTGCAAACAACATGGAATCAGAAGGAAATTTACAACTAGATACACACCGCAACATAATGGTGTAGCAGAGAGAAATAACAAAACAATCATGAATATAGAAAGAAGCATGTTGGAAAGAAGAAACTTGTTTGGTTACTATTGGGAAGAAGCAGTTGCATGTGTTGTTTATGTGATAAACAAATCACTTTCAAAGAGTGTGATGAACTAAGTTTCAAAAGAAGCATGGTCAGGTATGCCTTGTCACTATGTCTCATTTCAGGGTGTTTGGATGTGTAACATATGCACATGTACCTAAAGAGCTAAGAAGAAAGTTAAATGATAAAAATGAAAAATGCATATATATTGGTTATAGTGAGGAATAAAAAGCTTATAAATTGTATAACCTTGTCACCAAGAAGACTATAATCAATATAGATGTTGTGTTCAAAGAAGAAGAGTCATGGAATGGGGGTATAGACAAAACAGTTGATGCAAGAATACTACTAATGGAAGAAGAGGATGTATATGAAAATGAGCAATAGGGATCACAAGAGAAGACACCAAACAAAGTCACGCCAACAAGAACTCCAATATTTTCTAAACAACGTGGATCTCCAAGCATATCAACATATCACAATACTCCCAACTATAAATCAGGTGATGATTCAAGCAATGATAAGGGAAAAATGAGAAGTCTACAATATATTTATGATGATTTGGATATTAGTTCAAATTTTGCATTATTGTCATTTCAAACTTCATTATTTGAAGAAACTATCAAAGATAAGAATTGGGTGCAAACTATGGATGAAGAAATAGAATTTATAGGAAAGAACGATACTTGGGATTTGGTTGATTTAGCAAAAGATAAAAATGTCGTTGGTGTGAAATGGGTGTATAAGACAAAGTTGAATGAAAAAGGAGAGATTGACAGATTTAAAACAAGGTTTGTAGCAAAAGGGTTGTCGTAGCAACTGAGAATAGACTTTGGAGAAACATTTGCTCTGGTAGCTAGATTGGATACTATAAGAGCAGTCTTAGCAACAATAGTTCAGAACAAGTGGAAATTGTATCAAATGGATGTGGAATCAACCTTCTTAAATGACATCCTATAAGAAGAAATTGATATGAAACAACCTTTGAGTTATGAAGTTGAAGGTCAAGAAGATAATGTTTACAAATTGAAGAAAATGCTTTATGGACTCAAACAAGCTATAAGAGCCTGTTATAGTAGAATTGATTGTTACAAAGTAGAAGTGACAACTTATTTTATAAACATTCGTTTCAAATTACATAGGCAATTAGTTTAGGAAACCATAATTTAAAATGCTAGTATTTTTATATGAGTAGTTTAACTAATAAATTAAATGGTCCTTTCATAATCATTTTTTCTTGTCAATTTGTCTAAAATCCTAGACAAATTTTTAGAAATTATAAGTTTAAGTTGTTTAATTTGTAAAGATCAATTGCCTCAAGTATTAAATCTATTCATTCAAAATATATATTTTAAACAAAAAAAAACCATATCTACTTATTAGACTACCTATTTTTATATTAAATCAAAATAAAAAATAAATTAAAATAAATTATTTTTAAAATAAATTAAAATAAATTATTTTTAAAATAAATAAATATTTTATAAAATAGAATTGAAAAAAATCCATTTAAAAATGAAAATATTTTTTAACTATTAAAATAAAATAATTTTATCTTTATATTTATATTTTATATTAATTTTAATCTATTAAACTTAATTTATATTTTAATTATTAAATATATTTAAAGAACATTAAATTATTAAAAAACATTTAAACACCATTTATAAAAGATATTATATAATATATTATATAAATTATAAATTATAAATATATAAATTAACAAATTAATTCTCTTTTCTTCTCCTCCCCATAGTTTATTCCACATAATCCCAGCTAAAAAAAATAACCATAAAATATCCCTACCCATATTTTACCAATTCGTATGAGATAGCTCCACAAAATACTTTCATTCCGTGGAATAACATAACCATACAATAGCCACACTTACCGATGAAATGGTCTAATAGATTCAAAATTTTTTTATTATCATTTATTTTTTTTCCAAATTTAAATGATATAAATCATTATAATTTAAGATATATTTTTTTAATAAATAAAACTTTTATATTTGTATACCTTTGCTAAGCTTATAATAATAAATATTTTAAATATATCTTTTATGTACATAATTTTTATTTTTTTACTTGGGTCAAAATTAATAAAAATATCTGACTTTCTTCTTTTTAAATTATATTTTTAACCAAACTATAATCTAATCAACCAAATTGTAATATAATAATAATAAACTACTTTTAAACATATTAATTTATAAATTAACAATTCAATTTTTAATTAATATTTTTCTAAGTTAGAATAACATCTATATTAAATATGTTACAATAACATATTTAATAATAAGGTTAAGATTATCATTTTAAGTGGGAGTTCTTTTTTATGCTAGGTGGTTGTCTATTTATATTGTAAATTGATCATACTAGGTATTGAAGAAAGTAAAATTTATTTCGCCTTTCTATATTAATCGGATGAAATGTATTAACATGTTGATTAATGCTTTTCGGGACTCAACTTTTGAACATATCTATATGGAACTTAATACTATAGTTAATGCCTTATCAAAATAGGCTTATAACATTCCTCATGGAGTGATCTCTTACACATCTTTCTGTCATGGTTCTCTTCTTCATAAAGCATGAGACATTCCAATGACATAGAATTGTAGTGTTAAGTGAAAATCGGTCGTTTTTGGAAAGAGTTTTTTGGTATGAAAATGCTAATGCTAGAAATTCTAAAAGACATTGTATTAACTAAATGTTGTGGCAGTTCATAAATATGATCATGTGGATATATTTTTTGGGTATACAAGGATATCAATGAATAGAATACAAGAAATCTGATTAGAAAATAGAAAATTTAGCAATTATAAGGGATGTGAAGTTTAGATTCATAATATAAATGCAAACAACCTTTTTATAACAGAAAATTAGTTGTTTTTTGTTTTTTGAAAAAAAAATGTCATGTCTTATTTTATTAAACGTTTTGACTTTCTCAAACTACATAATAAAAAAAATAAAATATTAATAATACTAATAATAAAAATAAAAATAAAAATAAAAACTTGATCTTGTCTTCCCTCTTTGGGCACCCTTTTGAAGGCTAAGACAGAAATAGATCATGTGATGTTCATAATGGAGATTGGAAGAATGAGAGCACAAATGATATGTCAAAAATTCAGTGTCATGAGCATGACCATGCTTATGGTCGGAGATGAGAAGCGAACCTTCCTTGGTCAACCCACTTCTGCGAACAACACCTTAGTTAATTAAATTCCCTGCACCCCCTCCTATGTTGAACTTCTAATTCATTCTTGTTTATTTTATAATGCAGATATGTTGGGTGCGACGAGGAATTTTATTTTGAATGAAAAACTGTGAGAGATATTTGTGTGTATATGTTTCATACTTTCTTGAAAAGCTCATGTACAACCATGTTAGTCTAAAATACATATCTTATAAACAATGAAACAAGAGAAAGTTGTACTTATATTTTTCCTTTAAATGTTTGACATTGCAACAAATTCTTCCATGTTATTAACTATTAACATTAACATGGAATTTGGCCTCACCCAATATTTTGGATTATTATTTTGGTAAGTTTATATTGTATGGTTTAGAGAGTAGAGTCATTAATGTGATCATCAAGGTTTAAGGGTGTGACCACATTTGAAGTTGAATGTATTTGTAAATCAACATTTTATAGTTAAATGTTTTGCTAGAGAAAAAAAATTGCAATCAAATTATTAGTTGGAGAAAATTTTGCAGTTCTATTAAGGAAAGAATAGTTTATAGGAAGTGTTTGTAATTGTATCTAAAGAGCGAAGAAAGAAGAGTTTATATGAAATTATTTATTATTTGAAATGTATAGAAATTTTTATATTTTTGAAAAATTATGATGCATATTTAGCCTTTACTTTACTTTCAAATATAGAGAAACAAATGGTCAATAGAATGCTTAGGGTAGATAACTACTCTTACTGCAAATCTAATTTTTTACAAATGGAAGACGGGCCAAATATATTGTCCTTAGTGTGGTGAATGGGGTCACCATGACTATGATTAAGTAAACATTTTTTTTAATTAAATATCAAATGGCTTTCTTTTTATTGGATTGTTGAATATTAGGAAAATTTAAACCAATTTAGATCCGTTTTAACTTTGGATCTACCAAATTCTAAGATGGATCAAATATCTTTTGACACTAAAAGAAGTTTGTACCTCAAGAAATTTGATGCCTCTAGGTGCTTGGGAGATCGAGAATGAAGATGAATCTAGGTTATTTTAATTTATTTATTTTGTATATACAAGGTGTTTTATCATCATATTTTTCTGTTTTAAAATTTATATGCTTTTGGTTTTGATGCTTTAAAAAGAATTTAAATTCTATTTAATGAGGATTCATTATTTTTAAAAAGTTTTTTTCAAAAAATTATAGAAACATTTAATACATAGTTTTACAAAAAAATGTTGATATAAGAATAAGATAGTTATAAGATTGTTTTATTTTTAATTTATAATAATACCACTTGTTGTGGTGTAATACATATTTCGATTTTAATTTTAAAATATTTGAAGAAATTTTATTTTTTTAAATTAACTTTATTAAATAATTTTGAAAAATATTTTACCAATCATATTTAATTATTAAATAATATGTAATCAATTAATTTTATTTATAATTTATATCAAACTTTATGATATGAAAAAAAAAACAATTTAATATTAAAAACTATTTGATTAAATTACTACACTGTCAAGTAAGAGTACTCTCCAGAAAACTCTGAATCACAAGAAATCAGGCAAGAAGTAAACAACCCTCAAGACAAGCAGGGAGAAAGCCCTGCCCAACAACAAAAAAATGAACTCGATAGCTCCTCAAGCTTCAACAATTATGAGGATTCGAATACCGCGCAAAAGAAATCTTCATTTAGCAGCAAAGCAGATCTCCCAAATCCCAAAGATAAGACATCAGTATCCAAAGGAACAAAAGAGATGAAGGAGTTGCAAGACAAAGGAAGTTGGAAGATCGTAGAGAAGAAAAAGAAAGCTACAACACCAATCTCGCCAAGAAAGACGAGAAGCCAAACAATTAAGAATTAATAAAATTATAGGTCTGATAGACCCATGTTTGGTCTCAGTGGATGTTAACCATCATCATCATCATCAATATATAAAAAAATTTAATATCGTATTACTATTAATCTATGTAGAATGTTCTAACTTTGGGGCTACAATGTAGAATTTCAGATAGTATAAATGACAGTTTGAATATTGATGGGCGTATCTAATGCCAGCAAGATCATATCAGGAGGCTTATTTGGGATAAGCATGGGAACTAATGACTTTTCTCTTAATTATTATATGAATCCTATTCTAAGTGAAAAAACACACTATAATAAAAGAAACTAATAACTACAGAAAAAATAATAATAAAATTATATATATATATATATATATATATATATATATATATATATATATATATATATATATATATAAAAGAAGATTAAGAAGATTAAAAAATAAATAATTAATTCTTGAGACTATTTCTGACATAATTTCAATCTAATTGGAGTGTGTGTAAGATTTCTGATTATAATTCATAGAATGTGATTCATGCTTGTTAGCCCCCTAATTTGCTCTCTTTTTGCCATTTTCCCCTTCCTAGATCATAACCATTTACCTCTGTTTTACCTCTTTTATACACCCTATTGTCTCAGTTCAAATTGATAATGTCCTTGTCTCTAATGTTCTTATAGACCTGGGGGCAGCCATTAATGTCATGACTAAGAAAACGATGGATCAACTTCAGTTATCTCATCTTCGCGCTACTCCCATTGTGCTTGAATTGGCAGATAGATCTAAAATTAAGCCAGAAGGAGTATTGGATGATTTGATCATCTCATTAGATTCTTAGGAATATCCTGCTGATTTCATTGTGCTTCAGCCAAAGAACCCAGTAGGAGGACATCCCTTGATCTTGGGTCGACCATGGCTTGCTACAACTGATGCATATATTGGATGTCGTTTCGGTGATATGTATATTTCGCATGGAGATTCTAGGAAGAAAGTTACCTTATATCCCCCTGCCAGATCCATTTAGGATTGTCGAGATACTTTATGGTTGGATCAAAGCAATGATGAGGAGACTCAGCCTATTTCCCTTATCTATCATTATACTGGGTCTTCACAAGAAGATGAGATTCAATATTTCCTGAATAATCTAGACACTATGCCTAATTTTGAGCCATTGAGCTGGATTTTCAGCCTAGATTTTCAAGATAATCATGATTCTCATTCTTTTGTACCGTTGCATTTGACCACTCCCTTGAGTACTCTTGAGCCTGATACCACTCTTGTTGAGATTAGCCCTGGTAAGTCCTTGCATATTAGTTTAGATTTGGATTCATCTCAACAGGAGAAGCTTGTGAATTTGTTGCAAAACCATCTTAGTGCCTTTGCTTGGGGCTATGAAGATATGAAGGGTATCCCTCTTGAAACTTGTACACATCATATATATATTCAGGAAGGAACCCGACCTATCCGACAACCCCAAAGGCGAATGAATCCATCTCTAAGAGATATTGTGAAGGAAGAAGTACAGAAAATCTTGGATGCCGGCTTTATCTATCCTATCTCTGGCAGTCAGTGGGTCTCTCCATTAGTGATACTACCTAAGAAAGATGGAAGGTTGTGTATTTGTATTGATTATCGAGAATTAAATAAAGCCACTCTTAAAGATTACTTCCCTCTCCCTTTCATTGACCAGGTGCTTGATACCCTTGCAGGAAAGAAATATTTTTCCTTTTTGGATGGCTTCAGTGGTTATAACTAGATACAGATTGCACTTGAAGATCAGGATACAACTAATTTTACATGTCCATGGGGTACATTTTCTTATAAAGTGCTTCCCTTTGGTTTATGTAATGCCCCAGATACCTTTCAAAGGGCAGTACTGGCCATTTTTACTGATCTAGAATTTGTAGAAATTTATATGGATGACTTTTCTGTGTTTGGTGATTCTTTTCAGGAAGCTCTCAAAAATTTGGAGAAAGTACTTCATCGTTGTCAAGAAGCCCATCTTGCTTTGAGTGACAAGAAATGTAGGTTAATGTGCAAAGCATGAGTGGTACTTGGCCATTTGACTTCTGATAAAGGTATCCAGGTTGATTCGACAAATATTGAAATCATTTTGCATCTTCCTACACCCAAAACTCAAAGGGAAGTAAGAGGTTTTTTAGGACATGCTAGTTACTATAGAAGATACATCGAAATATTTTCTAAGATAGCTACCCCTCTTTTCCAACTTCTAGCTAAGGATAGTGAATTTTCTTGGTCCACAGCTTGCCAACAGTCTTTTGAAACATTGAAGGAAAAGTTAGTACATGCACCAATTTTGAGAGGTCCTAACATGTCCCTGCCTTTTCACATTTCCTCTGATGCTTCAGATTTGGCTATTGGTGCAACTTTAGGACAAGAGGAAAATAAGAAATCCTATGCTATTTATTATATTAGTAATAATTTGTCTTCCGCTGAATTAAATTATACAGTTACAGAGAAAGAGTTTTTAGCTGTAATTTTTGCAATTAATAAGTTTAGGCACTATATTACAGGATATGAAGTATTTGTACATACTGATCATTCCGCGATTAAATATTTGATGAAAAAACCATTGACTAGAGGTAGAGTGACTAGATGGTTGCTATTGTTGCAGGAATTTAATGTTACTATTGTTGATAGACCAAGAAAATTTAATGTTGTAGTAGACTTTATTTCTAGATTAGAGAATCCTGGTGAAGCAACTCCTGTTAATGATGATTTTCCGGATGAACATATTTTTTCTATGTCAACATATTCTCTGTGGTTTGTTGACATTGCTAATTACTTGGTTACTGGGAAAACACCACCCCAATTGTCCGCTCATGAAAAGCAGAATATTATTCAGAAAAGTGCTGCATACTCCTGGATGCAAGGAGATCTCTTTTACACTGGTCCAAATCTGATTATCCGTAGATGTGTAAGAGAGGAGGAAGTGTTTGACTTATTTAAATATGCTCATGATGAACCTTGTGGAGGCCACTTCGCTGATAAGTAGACTGCATATAAAGTATTGCATGCTGGTTACTTTTGGCCTTCCTTGTTTAAGGATGCCAAACAGTATGTTAGGCGATGTGATAGTTGTCAACAAATGGGCCAGCCTAATCAAACCAATGAAATGCCTTTATTCCCCCAAGTTATGATTGAGCCATTTGAAAAATGGGCTATTGATTTTATAGGGCCAATAAATCCAACGTCATTAAGTAAAAATCATATTTTGGTTTGTACAGATTTTGTTACAAAATGGGTAGAAGCTAAAATTGTTTCCTTTGCTACAGAAAAAGTTGTTGTTGATTTTATTTTTACTTAAACCTTTACTAGATTTGGTGTGCCTAGAGAAATTGTTTCTGACAATGGTCCGTAGTTTATTTCTAATCTGGTACAGGATGTGATGGAGCAATACAAGATCTGGCACAGGAAATCCACGCCGTATCACCCGCAAGCAAATGGCCAAGTGGAATACACAAAAAAAGTGATCGAGTCCATCCTTACAAAGACAGTAAATATGCATCAGAAAGACTGAGCTGAAAGATTACTAGAATCTTTGTGGGCATACAGAACCACTTGGAGAAATAGCACGGGACATACACCATATGAGCTGGTATATGGCAAACAGGTTCTGTTACCAATTGAATTTTAGATCAAAACTTTCAGAACTGCAATTCAGTTAGGACTAGATCTCTCTGAGGCACAGCAAAAACGTCTTCTCCAATTAAATGAGTTAGATGAATTTCGTAGGGATGTTGTTCAACAGAACATACTAATTCAGTAGCAACGCAAAAGGTGGCATGACAAGTCTATTCAGAAAAAGAAATTCCAACCAGGTGATTGGGTGCTCCTTTATGATTCTAGATTTAAAAATTTTAAAGGGAAATTACATACACGTTGGATGGGACCTTATGAAGTGATCCAAGTATTTGAGAATGGAGCAGTAGAAGTTAAACTATTGATGGAAAAAATTCAGTATTCTTGGTAAATGGACACAGATTAAAGAAGTATTTTCAGCCACTTGCCATGAAAGATTTTACACAACAAGTCCAATAGAAATTCGGGACAATAGTGGTGAATGGTAATACCAACTTTTTGAAACTATGAGTTCTTCTTCTCCTTAAAAAAAAAATAAAAAAATAAAGAGATTTTTTTTTTTTTTTCTTTTAAGTAAAGAATTTTTTTTTCTTGTAATTATGAAAATTAGTTCGCTGACATGATTGCAGAAGGATCAACCTGAAAACCAGCTTGCTGGCAGGAAGATCAAAATTTCTAATAAAAAGAGAATGTTACGTGATCTTTAGATATGCTATCGACCACCAAGTAAAAGCAGGTTCAATAGAACCAACCTTTGTACAATTGGGGTAATTAGCATGGATATTTTTATTCAAGTAACATTTAAATCTTGCTGCAGTTATTTTTCTTGCACCAATGCAGGCAGACCTTCCAGAAAATTTTCTTCCTTTCTTCATATTCCACTTTCTTAATATTCCCTCAGTTTTCTTCTTAATCCCAGAATGATTAAACCTTCCCATATTCTTCTGAATTTACCTTGTCTGTTTCGTAAAACCCCACTTTACCCTTGATTTTTTTCCCTATCCCACTTCTGTTTATCCCCTCTTATGGTACTATTCCTGGAATCCCTGTAACAAAATTCCTTCCCATTCTTAAATTTCCCTTTTCCCACTTCTTTATTCCCCCATGAATTGCAGGATCTTGTGTACAAAGAGAAAAGAGATATGCTCTGAAACATCAAGAAAGGGTGAAGCAAATTTCTAGTAAAAATTGAGGAATTCATGTTGGAAGTCCGGCCTATATTTTACTTAAATTCTCTGTTCTTTTTCAGATATTATGCTTGCACTAGTGCAAGCACGTCATCCTATATAATAAGTGCAAGCAGAATGGTACCAGCAAGATGGCATAATTTAAACGGTGCAAGCAGACTGGTGCAAGTATGCACCTTGTTAGAAACAGAGTAAAATTTGTTCTTTTCATAGCATATGTCATAGGAAAGTGGTCATCATGAAGGTTTATGAGAAATTTTTTCACTTAGTCGAGAAGTGCTTGTGACTATCATATTAATTAGGAGAAAATTTAAAGTACAAGGTATTTTTAAGTTAAGAGTCATGATCATTTTTTAATGAATGCTAAAGTTCTTTTTTGAATTATGAAGGAGTGTGGAAATTTTTTAACCATTGCTTGGATATAATTTCCCTTTCTGCCATAATCCCAGATGTCCTTCACTTGTAATGATTACCTCACCTAGCCGTTAAAAATGCTGCCGCAAGTACCAATTTGGCATGACCTCAAAGATGCCACATATTCACGGCTATTTCAATGGAATGAATGAATGAAAAGATGGAAGGGATGGTGGACGGTTGGATTCCTATCTAGAAGAACCAATTTTCCCGGTGTTGCATGTAGATTTTTGACTATTCATAACCGTTAAGTAGCAATGTCGCCTGTTCAAAGCGAACCCTCTTCTCTCAGTATGGTAGAACGGACTGCTGAGTTTCACAATAGTCTTGTACTATTGCGAGATTCATGCTTCCTTCAAGTTTTGCAAAATTTTGACGGGCACGACCATGAAGTGGCCCTACAGTTTGCCAGAAGTTTCAAAAATGGCCGAGTGCAAATTGGGCCTCTAAAATTCAAGGTTACGGAAGAGTTTATAGCAGTAGCGACAGGGTTGTAGAATACTGGTGAGCAGTATTTTAAAATTTAGAAACTAGATAAGAATCAATGGCAATGTTTCGTCATCGATCAAAACATGAAGATAGATTGGAAGAAAGGAATTCTGTGCAATGCCTTGTTGGGATAGTGGTGGTACCTCCTTTTCATCCTACAAAAATTCGTGACCTGTGAGGGAAGGTACTCCCTCACTTTTGTGTACCATTTCAGGATGTTGCAGCATTTCGAAAGCGGCTGGCACATCCGGTGGTGGATTTATTTCCCCTATTTTTTGCTTAAGAGTTTGGAAAAAATGGCCAAAGGTGTGCGGGATGCATGGGCAGACCAGGCCGAAAATAAATTATATCACCACAGTCTGATACAAATTTTGGTCCAAAAATAATTAGAAATGAAAGGTATGACCTGGGAGGCGCTGTTAAAACAACTGCATAAAAAGAAAGCTGCTGGAAAGGAGACAGAAGATCCTGCTAGCACAAGAAAGGGCCCGAGTAAAAATGAAAAGGGAAGTCCTTCTTGAAACAATGAAAAAAGGAAACAACCTGGGAAATCAACAGAAGAAAATGCCTCATCTCCAAAGAAAAATAAGACAGCTGGTGCACCAGTTGAAGAGAATCCTTCTTTGACACCAGTACAGGCACATACCCCCGAGGAAGACAACTATCAGTCCTTGCAGACAAATTTTTTTTGTAGAAGTTGAAGATGACACTCTATTGGCCAATTTTATTAAAAAATCCCAGAAAAAGAATGAGGAATCCAGTGCAGGTGAAGAACCACAGTCCCCACAGGACGTCGAATCCCCTCCTGCACCGGTACAAGAAGAAAAAGAGCAAGAAGAAGAAGAAAAACCGGAAGAAGAAGAAGAAGAATAAGAAGAAGAAGAAGAAGAATAAAAGGAAGAAGAGTTTGTTGAAGCCATAATGGATACTGAGGTCCCTGAAAGAAGACACAGCCCCTATCGAGATAAAAGATTTGGTAACTCCTACTGCCCGGATAGTTGAACTAGAGCTTTAGGTGCAGAACTTAGAGCAACTCATAGCTAAGGTGCAGGAGGATAAATAATAGAGTAGAGAAGAGTTAACTGCGGAGATCCAGAAAAAGAAAGGAGAAGTTAGAGTTTGGAAGTACCGTGCTGCGCAATGTTTCAAGTGACTTAAAAAGGTGACAAAGAAATTAAAGAACATCAAAAAGAAGAAGTCTGAAACATTGTAGGCTTATGTTAGTATGCCAGAGTAGGATTGAGCCGGAATGCTCAAAGTTTTGAAGGTTTTTTACAAAGGTAAAGAGTTGTGTGAGAACACACAATAGCTTAGGGATGGGAGGATGTTAGCCCCCTAACTTGCTCTCTTTTTTCCCTTTTCCCCTTCTTAAATCATAACCATTTACCTCTGTTTTACCTCTTTTATACACGCTCATCTTGCACCAGTCCAAGCACGGTGACATATTTCTTATAAACTTTATTTTTCATATTTTTTATTCAACTTAGCATCTATTAATTATTTATTACATTATTTCTTACTTTTAATCACTATTTGTAACTTATCGATATCTCCTATATTTATTTGGTAGCTAGAGTACTTACCGTGACCGTTGATCCCAGTGTAGGATCGGATCTTGCACCATTGCTAGCACAGAAAATCCTTGCAGCAGATCCAAACCTCCTTGATCACCGTCTCGTCTTGAGACGCTTCAACCATGACAGCGGAGTGATCCGAAGGCAGCCGAGACCAATCAGTGAAGGGCGAAAGCTGGATTAGCTACGACCAATTCTGCTAACTGCCTAATTTTGAAGACTGAAAAGATAAACTCTGCGTTTTGTTATGAATCAGTTAAAGGATCTATTTTGGCCTTTGGCCAAAGGTCTATATAATGTAAAATGTAAATAGGACTAAGGGGGGGAGAGGTTTTTGATCATAGAAGAGAACAGAAACACAACCGAGAGGCGGTAGCAGGTCGTTGTATTTTGTTATCGCCCAAATATGGGTTAGACGATGCCTTAATGTATGTACTTGCCTTAGTGAATTAATAAAAGGAGCTCCGCCTTATGTTTCGAAAATTATGTTTCTGTATTGAGTTGATGAATTAATTAAAGTACTGAGCATCGTTTCTATTTAAACGGGAAACGTGCTGGTTGGCTAGGGCCCAGCCAACCCAACACATTTACCCCATTTTGTGTTTTCTTGTAATTTGTGTTTACATTGTCAAGTGTGATTTAATCTTAAGCACATGTATTTTTGTCTGAGTGCAAGCAGATCCGTTGTGTGAAGTAGATAACTTTCCTTTTCCTGCAATTTATGTTCCTCCACTTGAT
This sequence comes from Pinus albicaulis, assembly GCA_034641835.2. Lineage (NCBI taxonomy): Eukaryota > Viridiplantae > Streptophyta > Pinopsida > Pinales > Pinaceae > Pinus > Pinus albicaulis. The sequence goes on from CM076582.1 coordinate 561,526,644, forward strand.
TTCATATTGGTTTTTCTCAGCCTGGTCCAAGCAGGAGAAATGAACCTGCACTAGTGCACGTTGGTGTGATATCTCTTTTTTTGCAATTTTTTTTGACTGGTTGTCCCCACCTGGATCAAGCAGGAGAAATGAACCTGCACCAGTGCACGTTGGTGTGACGAAGCAAGCTTTCTTAGTCCACTTCCCACAATATTCTTTCTTTCATTAAATTCTTAAGATAGGATAAATGTATGTTGATTGTTTCTTTGTTCCTACACTATGTTAATATTAGAAACATTCACTTTTTATGTGTGAAATTTGATTGAACAGTATAATAGCACTTGCAATAATTAAACACTCATTTTAAGAATTAAATGCTAAGTGCAGGAAGTTGTGATCCGGTGCAAGAACTAGTTTCTTGCCATGGGATTTGAGTGCTCTGAACCTAGAAAAATTCAAGCCCCTGCATGGAGTGGAAAATCCTTTAGTAAAGACACCATCTATACCTTTTTTCATAAATCTCTGTTCTTGCACTAGTGCAAGCAGACTGCGACAGTGCAGGACAGAGTAGTGCAAGAAGGAAATCTCTAAAGGAGCAAGTTTAAGGGCCCATCTGATGATACTGATAAGTGTCTCTATTAAAGAAAAACACATACTCAGTAGTTAAACAATAATCAACTGGAGTGATTGCCTTTTATATTTAATTCCCTCTTGCAAATGCATTATTTCTTGTTCTAGTCTTAGATTATTTTTATGGTTCAAGTTGCCTTTCTTTTCTCTTTTTAATTTGATTCTACAATCTTTCCTTTAAAGAAAGTAGGGATTTATATTAGGAAGATTCATACCATCTTTGGCATTGCCTGTGCTTCGTCTCTAAGTTTAGGAATCCCCCGGGTTGACAAATTAAGTGTTGAGAAGTTTGCTTAAGTGTAATTCCTACACCCAAAAATGCTTCAAACACTAGTTTGAGACACATCAAGAGTTTTTTACCTTACCCTATTTTATCATTTGGGGCATATGGTGTTGTAGGGATCATAAGATATTTGGGCACAAAAAGTTAGATGTAAGGCATACAGTATTAGTGATTGCAGGCTACTACTTAGAAATAGGTCCCAAGAAAAATGTACTGAAACCAAGGAAGATTATAAAACAAGATGTGTGGCAAAAGCTCCTGGTTGGATTCTTTGATGGTGCTTGTACCAACAATCAATGCGGATGTGGTGTTCTCATTGTCACTGAGCCTAGATGCTATTACCATTTATGGTGGGAGGGTGGTAGGGGTACCAACAACATGGCATAAATCATTGCATTATGGGGTGTACTATTCACTACGAAGTGGCTCAACATCAACGATTTACACAAGATTTTAAAGGCTTCATAGAATGGATCAAAGAGCTCTATCTCTCCAAATCGATCGGAGTGGATTAAAGTTGAATGGTTATATTGCAACTCACTCAAATCAACAACCACATCGATGGACTGAATTAAAGTTGAATGGTTAGACTATCTATTTGTGCGCTTCTCAACAGACCATGGAGTTCTGGTATGCATGTTAGGGTATGCTTAGCCATTACCCACAAGTACATGTTGTTTGAACGCATTCTAGGTCTCTTTGACGAAAATGGCCATGGCACTGTGAGCATTTCGATATGCTCTAGGAAACATTTTTAGCCAGTTTTTTCGTTCTTTTTACTTTTCTTACCATTTGAGCACTTCCTCTCAACATTTTGTCTGACTGGTAACATCTCTGCAACGTTTAAAACCTATTGGCATATATAATACAAAGCAAAAATGTAACATGTTTTATCTTGATGATAAAACATCAGTTTATTAATGTACCTTACCTTGCATTTTATTTGGGGTTTCACTTGGATAAGCTCCATATCCTACATTAGATACACAAACAAGGAAGAGTTATGCAACAAGTATGATTCCAGTTGTTAGCACTACAAATTTTCAAAAAAAAATCAAAGTCTGGTCATCATTGTAAGTTGTGCCTTTGATCCTCTCTTATTTCCTAACCTATGGTTGAAGGCCCTAGAGGGTTAAAATATATTATCTTTTATCATTTTTTGACAAAAATTGAAAATAATTTTGAGTCCAATAGTTTGTTTCTGTCATAGAGTCATTAGGGTAAAGTCTCTTTTAATAAGTCTTTTAATTGTTTTTAATAGTTAAGGTCATAGGTTTAACTTGAGAAGTCTCATTCATTCATCATAATTTTTCTATCCAAGGTTAAAGACAAAATGTTAGAGTCATCAGTTGTGTTTGGAAATTTCCGTAATAGCTGTTATCTTCAGAAAATCTAGTTTTACAAGCAAACTCAGTAAGTAGCTATTACCTGAAAAAATTGTACTAGGAGATAAAAGAGGCATTTACTAAAGTGAAAAGATATTACTCTTTGAATATTGAATGTCTGCTAAAACAAGAGATATTACCTTGATTAAAGGTGGCTATTTCTAATTGGAGGATTTATTAAAAAGAGTTGGCTATCTATCTTTTCTAGTAAGGCAACTATTTTCTTCAGAAAATATGGTTTTACAAGCAAACCTAGTAAGTAGCTATTTCTTGAAAAATTCGTACAAGGAGATAAAAGAGGAATTATCAGGTAAAAATACACTACTCTTTGAATATTTAAGGTTTTCTGAAACAAGAAATTTCACTCACCTGAAAGGTGGCTATTTCTCATCGGAGGATTCATTAAAAAAAGAGGTTGGCTATTTATTTGCTAAAGCTAGTTAAATCTAATGCCAAAAGTGAAGTATATCAATGTTGAGTTATGAACAACAATTAGTTAATAATTCGATGGAGTGAAAGGTTTGGTGAAATGAGTTGGCAGCAAAGTTTAAATCACTTCAGTTTCGTGTCACTCCCTCTCACCAAGATTTAGGGCATGCAGAGCTATGTCTTCGTTTACTCTTGTGACAACGACAACAAAACATTTTCATCCTCTAGAAAACATTTTTTTACCGAGTGCTAGCAGTCAGGGCTTTGTGGAAGGTTGATGTTCCTTGTTTTATAGAAATTAGATTAGGTTGTTGTGAATGGTGGAGTGAAATAAAACACAGAGTTTCCACCTTAGAGTTTGATCAAATGCGCAAGTCAAAGGGGGTTATTGTTAATTCAAATACAGAAAATAACACATAGCTGGTGAAGGTTGTAGTTGAGAGTCTACTAGAGAAAAGTTGGAATTCATGTGTTAGTTATTACAGATGATGACAAGAATACAACAAAAGCCAATATATGTCATGATATTGTGAAAATGAACCAAGAAGAAAAATACTTAGCAAAAATATCAAGCACAGAAGAGAAGGTCAAATAAAAGGGTAACTAAAGCTGAAGCTATCAGAATCTTTGCCTCCATATTATACCTCTGATGAATGAATATATAGAGCCTTGAAAATCTGAAGGAGAATTTAATTTTTGGTTTATATTCAATATTTTCAGATATAGCTACCTTTTACAGAAAATCTGGTTTTTACAAATAACCCAGTGTTAGATAACTTCTAGTTAGTTAGCCACTCCTATATTTTTGCAGATAACTATAAAGGTGTTCCTTTCAGTTACAAGATTCCACCTTTTATGGAGACAATTTTTGAAAAGCTACAAGGGCACTCATCCACCTTTACTCAGCTAGCTTCAGCACCATGATGCCATGCTTTAACTTTATTTCTATTTCAGTTTCCTCTTTAATGTTTTATATCAACTCTACTATACGTAGAGAGTTGTAATAAATTCCCAAAAACAGATTTCCAGTTTTATTGGAGGCTTCTATGCAGAACTCTTATTTTGTATCAATATTTTGTAATGCAAAGACAGAGGGGTCGGTTGGCTGTATTATGCATATTATATTGTGTTACATTTTGAAGATATAATATATAGAAGCACTCTTGAGGACTTATGAACGCTTGGTGTGTGTATTGTCTTCTTATCTCATGTATTTCCATATCTGAATTCTTCAGTTCCAGACTGTGATGTAAATATTGTTACATGTTTTTATTAATCTCATGATATGTTTATGCATTATTATCTAATTTTATCAGTCTTTCTTGGCAAGCTTTCTTGATAATATATGTATGGTGATTTATCCATGAGCATTCCTTGTAGCAGCTGCCTTTTAATGTACAATGAAATTTTTGTAAGTCTTGTAAAAACTTTATTTGTTGATACATAACCAATATGTATCTTGTGTTACTTCTTCATCCTGACAATGAATTTCTATCTTGTAGACCCATTGTCCTTTTGCATATTCTCCTAGCCAACAGATTACAAATTTATCATGTCTATCACATCAAACCCTAGTACCCTCATATGTGTGAAAGATAGTTATCTATTTGAAACCCTTTCAATGAATGTAAGATTCAACCACTTTCCAATAATCCAATCCAAATCATAAAATATCCCTTGAGCTTAAGATGTGTCTGGTAAGGCACTTGTCACAATCCAAGTGTTGATTCCAATGCTAACACCAGTAAAGATTACTTTAAAGCGAAATCATATTTTGTCAAAAGCCCCACACTACAATCAATCTTGCACGAAGTACGGAAATTCCTAGAAGAGAAGCTTGGAAATTCCTATGTTATTCTCGATCGTCTTGGGGGATAATGGATCAAATACCGCATGGATCAAATACCACCCTCTGACATACCTTTCCTCACTGAGTACAGAATTTTCCCTCGATACGGTATCAAATTTCATGGAATGAGCTAAGCAAAGATGCAGAGTCTATCACTTGGATTTGAAGGTTATATGAGTATATGACTTGTTATGTTTCAGGCTCCCAATGGGACAACCATGGTTGAAGAAGCGAGGTCACGGGGTGAGAAATATTTTTTCCATAACTACGACAGGCTTGCGAAGGTAAAAAAGGTAAAGAGTACCATTGATCCTTAAAATTGTTTCATAAATTCTCAGAGCATTCGTGTAAAAAATTGACGGTCGAGACACCTCGCGCACGTAGTTGGTCTGAATATCGCCCATGGTAATCTAAACGCACACGAGATTCTAATGTGTGCGAAGATATTTATGAAAGCTAAAGGATAATTGAGATATTTAGGTCGATAGGCCTTCCTTTTAAATCAATTGACTTGGGATTATTGTCTACATTTTTAATTTAAGCTTGACATCTGTCCATAGTATCCATGCTTGATATCTATTCATAGTAAGTCTAAGTAGAAACTAAACTGAACGATGTGCATTCTATACCTATCATTTGTTCACAATAATTAATAGTCTAAGTGGAAACTGAACTAAATTGTGTGCATTTATGTATGGAATTACCAACGCGTTATATCCATCATAAAGGTTTAGGTTCCACTCCCACATGTAAAAAATAATGGAGTGCTCCACTCTTGTGTTGATAGCTCGGATTGTGCTGGATGTGGAAATGGAAATATATCAATCCATATACCTGTAATCCGCGATCCCTTATAGTGTTGAGATTTATTTTTGTGTTTGCTAAAATTGTAGAACTCACATGAATGAAATTACTGCAACTCAGGCCTGCCATGGCCATGAAAATACACCTGAATCATCCAGCCTGGACAACAGGACGCAAGGATAAAGTAGCACTCGAGCCTATACTGTGGAATTTGACACTAAAGCAGAGGGCTTCATCCGGAAATTCAGAAAGCAGATCAAAGTTACAATGCCTTGAATCCATTTTGCAGGGAGGAAGGTGAAAACATATAAATAAAATATTTGTTAATATTGCTTCTTTCTTTACTAGAGTTTTGGCATATGTAGCTTTTACCTTCTCTATATTTTCTTAGTCTGAATCTTTCTTTATGCATTCTGATAATTCCCAAAGTTGTTTTTAGGTTTTTTTCAGGCCTATTGATATCCATGTCCACTTTCAGCTCAGAGACTCAAATTTTAATCAGAATATTCCTTTATGCGTTTTGATAATTCTCAAAGATGTACATTAGTTCATTTCATAGTTATTGAGATCAAATTGTACATTCTGTGTGTTTACTTCGAAGCATTCTAGGAGATATTTTCAAGTGTGGATCCACTATTACTACATATTTATATTACTTTCATTATTCCTCGAATAAGGTTTTGTTTAATTAAATACCTTTGGAATATGGAGTAGGAGGCTCTTTGGAAACAAGTAAAATTCAAGTGAATGCATAATACTTGTTATTCAAGTAAAACAAGAAATCTCTCTAGCCTTACAAATTTATTGTTTTGCGAATCCACTATTACCGCATATTTACATTACTTTCATTATTCCGTGATTAGGTTTCTGTTTAATTAAATACCTTATATTGTAATTTGCCTCTAATCAATTTTAGTTCTGATTAATGTGTAAAGTTGTTGAGTTGTGACTTCTTAATGTTTTATAATTTTTTTTTTTTTGGTGTAATTATATATATATATATATATATAAAATTGTTAAATAAATTAAAATATATATATTTCATTGACTTGGACTACTTCCGCTATAAATTTTAAATGATGTCTTCAATTCCCAGGTAATAACTCCTGCCATTCCTGATCATCTAAAATGTCGAGGTAGGGAAATTATGCTTTAGTTGAGCGGAGAGATAGAATTTACAGGGAAAATTGTTATTAGGGGTGATTTGTTGTGCAAATATGGTGACTATCAATATTTTTTTCAAAATAATTAAAACAAATGCTAGAATGGCAAAACGAATATATCAAATTTGAGATTCCTCGTGGACGAGCTTTCCTCATATCTTTCCAAGAACAGTCGACGAAGAGGATGACGCCTCTGTGCTCGTGTTCGAGTTCTCTGAATATTTCTCCAGGAGACCGTCGTCCAGTGGGGTTTCAATCAAAGAAAATTCTCCACAGATTTCCATGGGTTCGGTATCAATGGAGGGTCGATTGTTAGAGGTTTTGGAGTTGTGTCCCATTTTCTTTGACATGGATCCTGTGCAAACAAACCTTGACTGCATCAGAATTCCCAGTCGGACGTCTATTGCATTTAATGGACAGTCCGTAGGATTCTACCCACGAACCAGGGACGTTTCTGAGGCTTTCCTCCGCATTGAACGCTTACTATCCTGCTCTTACTAATAAAACTGAAGTTCTTCCTAAGGCCTGGACGCATCTAAACAAAGAGGCAGGCTTGGTTTCCCTTTTTTATTAAAAAAAAATGTGGGGTGTGATTTTAATTTTCAGAATTTTAATTCAATTATTAATATTTATTAAGTGAATGATAAGAATTAAATTTTCAAATGATATTTTAGAATATTTTTAAGGGTAGCTATAAATTAATAGTTATTTTAGAATATTTTTACTTATTACTTATTATTTTTATTAGTAGTTATAGTAGTTATAGAATATTTTTATTAGTAGATATAGATAATTTCATAAATGAGATAATCAACAGTAATAGAGAATATAAATTGAAATAAGAATACAATATATATTATGAATGTTATCATATCAATCGGAAAATAAATGATCTAATCTTTTTAATCAAATAACATAGAATGCCTAAAATGAAGCAAAAGTAATATGTAGTTGGTGTTTCCTCTCAGTGTAAATTGTTCATTCTAGAAAATCAATATTTCTTCCACTTTAAATATTGCGTTGGTAAAATAAATGATAACTTTCATCCTCTCAATATCTCAATTACAAGATACAACTTTTCCAATTCAACATTTCAATTTAACAATCCTATACGCGTCTTTTTGCACCTTTTGGGGCAATTTCTATAATACATATATTTTTTTTAAGAATGAAGTTTTAATTTTTTTTTTAACTATAATTTTTAGTGAAGTGTTGAGCTTGTAATCATGATTTACATATTTTGACCACATAGGATAGTTAGGTAGTTAAATTTATGCTTTCAAGTTTACATATTTTTGACCTTTTGACAACATAGGGTAGCCAGGTAGTTATTTTTATGCATTCAAGTTTTTTAATTGTATTTTATAATTATGATATCTGGCCAGATAAATAATTTATTGCTAGAAAGGATTAACATGTCATACATGCTCTCTCAGAATTATGATAGCTAGTTTCAATGAATCAATCTTTATTAGCGTCACCAGAAAATGAAATAATATGGGATGGAGGAGAGTTTCAATGAATCAATCTTTATTAGCATGAACAAAATCAGGAAATAATATGGGATGGAGGAGAGTCTGAAAATTATGATAGCTAGTTTAAATGAATCAATCTTTATTAGTGTCACCAGAATCATGAAATAATATGGGATGGAGGAGAGTTTCAATGAATCAATCTTTATTAGCATGACCAGAAGCATGAAATAATATGAGATGGAGGAAAGTTACATTTTTTTTTTTAGTTATTTATCGTCCAAATTGTATTCATGTGGATTCATATTTAAACAATAACCAAAGGCTATTTAAAAATATTATTCCTATACAACTTAAATAATAGTTATAAATGATGCTAATTATTATAATAATAATAATTTTGGTAAAAAATTTATAAAAAAATTTAGAAGAATAATATTTAAATTATTTTTTTAAAGTACATTTTATATTTATTATAAAATAAAACTTAAATTCTATGATGAAAGTTACAAGGTGAAAAACAAAAAAGAAAATGAACCTTCTTGCAAAACAAATGGCATACATGTCTACAAATGTCTTTCTCATACAACTTTTCCAAATTAACATACCTATCGGCCACTCTTTGCACTTTTTGGGCAACAACTAGTAATATATATAATATTGACCACTTTTCAAGAGTGAGGGATGATCATTTGGTGGGTCTCTTGATGTTGATGTTGGGTGGTTGAGCCTAGTAAGTAGAACGACTTTTAGAAATGTTTCCAAATTGTAGTGACATGTTATTGAAAATAAAAAGATGTTTTTATTTTATTAATAATAAAATGATATTAAAATGTTTTATATATTAATTTGTATTTGGTTTGTTTGAGAAATTAAAATATTATTATCATTTTTATTATTATAAAACTTTGAATATTAATCAATTTTTTAAAATAATTTGAAAATGATGTATCAATTTAAATATATTTAATCAATTAATTTTTAATATTAAATTGGTTATTTTTTATTTCATACAATAAATTTTGATATAGATTATAAATATAAATAATAATTACATATTATTTAATAATTAAAATTGATTGATTAAACATTTTTCAAAATTATTTAATAAAATTAATTTAAAAAAACTAAAATTCTTCAAATATTTTAAATTTTAAAATTAAAATATGCATGTACCATTACCACTAGTATTGTTATAAATTAAAAATAAAACAATCTTATGACTATTTTATTATATATCAACACTTTGTGTAAAACTATTTATCAAATCTTTTTATAATTCCTTGAAAGAAACTTTTTAAAAATAATGAATCCTCTAAAAAATATATCTTAATTTTTTTTTAAAACATCAAAACCAAAAGCATATAAATATTAAAATAGAATTATGTATAAAATATTTTGTATATATAAAATAAATAAATAAAAATCTTTGTATATATAAAATAAATAAATTAAAATAGCCTAAATTTATTTTAATTATGGAAATCCTGAGTACCTATAGGGATCAAATTTCTTGAGATACAAACTTATTTTAGTGTAAAAATAAATTTGATCTCTCTTTGCATTTGGTAAATTTAAAACAGATGTGTTTGTTTATACTTTTAAATTAAAAAAATTATTAATTTTTCCTAATAATCAACTATCCAATATAAAGAAAGCCATATGATATTTAATAAAAAATAGTTTTTACTTAATCATATTGATGGTGACCCCATTCCCCACATTAAGGACAATATATTTGGCCTCTTCTTCCATTTGTAAAAATTGAGATATGTAGTTTGACCACAAAATGTAAGAGTAGTTTTCTACCCTAAACATTCTTTGTGCCAATTGTTTCTCCATATTTGAAAGTAAAATAAAGACTAAATATGCATAATAATTTTTCAAAAATGTCAAAAATTCTATACATTTCAAATAATAAATCATTTTATGTAAACTCTTATTTCTTCTTTCTTTAAACACAATTACAAACCCTTCCATAAACTATTCTTTCCTTAATACAACTGCAAACTTTTCTCCAACTAATAATTTGATTGCAATTTTTTTCTCTAACTAAACATTTAACTACAAAATTTTGATTTACAAATACAATCATCTTCAAATCTTGTCACACCCTTAAAGCTTGATGATCACATTCATGACTCTACACTCTAAACCATACAATTTAAACTTATCAAAATTATAATCCAAAACCTAGGAAGCAAGGACAAATTCCATGTTAATGTTAATAGTTAATAACATGGAAGAATTTGTCGCAACATCAAACATGTAAAGGAAAAAGATAAGTAAAAAATTCTCTTATTTCATGGTTTATAAGATATGTGTTTTATAATAACATGTTCGCACTTGAGCTTTCAACGAAGTATGAAACATATAACACACAAATATCTCTCACGGTTCTATATTAAAAATCAAATTCCTCACTGCACATGACGGATCTACATTATAAAAGAAACAAGAATGAATTAGAAGTTCAACCTAGGGGTGGTGGTGAATTTAATTAACTATGATGTTGGCCACATACGTGGGTTTACTAAGGAAGGTTGGCTTCTCATCCTTGGCCATAATCGCATCACGCTCATGACACTGAAGTTTTGACATATCATTTGTGCTCTCATTCTTCCAATCTCTATTATGAAAATCCTGTGATCTATTTCTTTCTTGGCCTTCAAAAGGGTGCCCACACATGGAAAACAAGGTTAAGTTTGTTTATTTTATTATTATTATTTTTTTTGGTGGCATGGTCAAAATATTTAACATGACATGTTTTTCAAAGATAAAAAAACAATTAACTTTCTATTAAAAAAAAAAATTGCATTTACATTATGAGTCTTGATAAACCTCATATCCCTTATAACTACTAAATTTTCTATTTTCGACTAAGATTTATTTTATCTTATTTATTGACATCCCTGTATACCCAAAAAATATGTCCACGTGATCTTGTTTATGAACAGTCACAACATTTAGTTAATACAACACCTTTTAGAATTTCTAACATTAGTATTTTCATACAAAAAAATCATTCCAAATTACAGAGATCATGTCAATCCATTTACGATTGCATGTTCTAATGATTCTTGTTTAAGACACTTTTGGTTTGGACATTTTCATTTCTCTAATTAGAGATTGTTACAGCAGAACAAGATGGTTAGATGATTACCTCCCATCAAAGAACCTTCTAGTACTTGCAATTATTGTATTTTGGGAAAGCAACGCAGTGAAAGTTGTCTGAAAGGAGTTGCAAAAAGATACAAGCAACCATTATAGCTAGTTCATATAGACCTGTGTGGACACATTCATACACAGTCGATTGGTGGAAGTTGTTACTTTCTTACATTGATGATTTCAGCAAAAAGATGTGGGTTTATTGTTTGAAGCGGAAGTTTGAAACTTTTGCAAAGTTCAAAGAGTTAAAACCCATAGTAGAGAACCAAAGTGATCATCAGATCAAGGTATAGAGATCAGATCATGGTGGAGAATATGATTCGAAGGTTTTTCATGCTTACTACAAACAACATGGAATCATAAGGAAATTTACAACTAGATACACAACGCAACATAATGGTGTAGCAGAGAGAAAGAAACAAACGATTATGAATATGGAAAGAAGCACGTTGGAAGGAATAAACTTGTTTAATGACTATTGGGCAGAAGCAGTTACATGTGTTGTTTATGTGATAAACATATCACTTACAAAGAGTATGATTAACTAAGTTCCAAATGAAGCATGGTCATGTATGCCTTGTCACTATGTCTCATTTCAGGGTGTCTGGATATGTAACATATGCACATGTACCTAAAGAGCTAAGAATACAGTTAAATGATAAAAATGAAAAATGCATATGTATTGGTTATATTGAGGAATCAAAAGCTTATAAATTGTTTAACCTTATCACCAAGAAGGCTATAATCAATATATATGTTGTGTTCAAAGAAGAAGAGTCATGGAATGGGAGTGTAGACAAAACAATTGATGCAAGAGTACTACTAATGGAAGAAGAGGATGTAGCAGAAATGAACAATAGGGTTCACGAGGGAAGACACCAAACAAAGTCACGCCAACAAGGACTCCAATATTTTATAAACACCATGGATCTCCAAGCATATCAACAGATCATAATACTCCCAACTATAAATCAGGTGATGATTCAAGCAATGGTAAGGAAAAAATGAGAAGTCTACAATATATTTATGGTGATTTGGATATTAGTTCAAATTTTTCATTATTGTCATTTAAACCTTCATTTTTTGAAGAAGCTATCAAAGATAAGAATTGGGTGCATGCCATGGATGAAGAAATAGAATTTATAGGAAAGAACGATACTTGGGATTTGGTTGATTTACCAAAAGATAAAAATCACAATGGTGTGAAATGGGTGTATAAGACAAAGTTGAATGAAAAAGGAGAGATTGAGATATTTAAAACAAGGCTTGTAGTAAAAGGGTTGTTGTAGCAACTGAGAATAGACTTTGGAGAATCATTTGCTTTGGTAGCCAAATTGGATACTATAATAGCAGTCTTAGCAACAATAGTCGAGAACAAGTAGAAAGTGTATCAAATGGATGTGGAATCAACCTTCTTAAATGGCATCCTATAAGAAGAAATCGATGTGTACCAACCTTTGGGTTATGAAGTTGAAGGTCAAGAAGATAATCTTTACAAATTGAAGAAAATGCTTTATGGACTCAAACAAGCTATAAGAGCCTAGCATAGTAGAATTGACTGTTATAAAGTAGAAGTGAGAACTTATTTTATAAACATTCATTTCAAATTACACAAATTATTGGTTTAGGAAACCATAGTTTAAAATGATAGTATTTTTATAAGAGTAGTTTAATTAATAGATTAAATGATCCTTTCGTGATCATTTTTACTTGTCAATTTGTCTAAAATCATGTACACATTTTTAGAAACCATAAATTTAAGTTATTTAATTTGTAAAAATCAATTGTCTCAAGTATTGAATCTATTCATTCAAAAAATGTATTTTAAACATCAAGAAAACCATATCTACATTTTTGAACTACCTTTTTTATATTAAATCAAAATAAAATAAAATAATTGCATTTTAAAAATAAATAAATATTCTATAAAATAAAATTGAAAAAAATCCATTGTTTCAAAAAAATATTTTTTAAATATTAAAATAAAATAAAATAAATATATATAAAAATTATTTTATTTTTATATATTTATATTTTATATTAATTTTAATATATTAAACTTATTTTATATTTTTAATTATTAAATATATTTAACTTATTTTAAAAACATTAAATTATTAAAAAACATTTATACACCATTTATAAAAATATTATATAATTTTAAATTATAAATATATAAGATAATAAATTAATTTTCTTTTCTTCTCTCCATAGTTATTCCACCTAGTCCCATGAGAAAAAAAATAGCCATAAAATATCCTTACCCATTCATACTGGATAGCTCCACAAAATACTTTCATTATGTGGGAATAACATAGCCATACAATAGCCACACTAATCAATGAAATGGTGTAATAGATTCCATTTTTTTATTATCATTTATTTTTTCAAAATTTAAATTATATAAGTCATTATAATTTAAGATTTGTTTTTCTTTAAATAGTTTTTTTTTTTTTAATATTTTTATATTTTGGCTAAGTTTATAATAATAAATATTGTAATTTAAATTATTTTAAATATAATTTTTATTTTTTACTTTGAGTAAAATTAATAAAAAATATTTAATTGTTTTTCTTTTAAATAATATTTTTAACCAAATTATAATATAAGGAGTTGTCTTTAGTGCGATTTTTTGGATTTTCGATGCCTGAATTTTGCAGAAAAATTTGAGGTGAAATATTGTTTTGTGTTATTTAAACTGGTTTTTTGATTAAATATATGGATTCAACACTCTAAAAACCCCTAGGGCACTTCAATTGTGTGGGGATTAACCATCAAACTTGTGATTTCAATAAATTCATGCCATATTTTAGAGAAATTAGACAGGAAAAATCCATCCGAAAAACTTTCAAAAAGTCTCACTAAAGACATATAATCTAATAAACAACCAAACTATATTATAATAATAATAAACTATTTTTAAATATATTAATTTATAAATTAACAATTTAATTTTTTAATTAATAGTTTTTTTTTAATTGAGGCTTTTGTGATCCATAGTAATTTGTCAGAAATCTTTCGGTAAAAATCACATGAGATAGAACATTGTGGACGTGTTTCGAGCCAACTAGTGTAATTCATCTTCAAGACGAGATGAGAAATCAGATCAAAGCAATGAGCTTAAATAACTGTAGAGATGGCTGGAAAATTAATAATTAATTAAATTTTATTTTATATTTTTATTTTTAACGAGTTAAATTTTTTATAATATTTTTAATAATTTCCAAATAAAAATATTTAATTTAAGGGAATTATGTCAAAATTAATACAAGAACGGTTTAAATTATATATATATTACATTTTAATTACTAATATAAGGGAATATGTTGGATTGAGAGGTTTGAAGAAAAATCATTTAAATTCTTAATAATAACTAAGGTTATATTATATAGATTACTAATAATAATAAACATGAAAGAGCAACAGGACAAAAAATAATCAAATCCATTTAGGAATATAGGGCAGGAATCCAATACCTGCTAATATTTCATCCATCGTCCCAATTGAGATTAATAAACCTTTTTTCAATCTCTAAGGCTTCCCTTAACTTACGATGATGGAAATGGTCAATCCTAGAAATAACCTTAGCTTCTTTGATGCCGATATGATGATTAGTTTTTTCTGCATGCTCAATTAGGGCAGAAGAGCGGGATCTTCCATCTTTAATGTTAGTAGCATGTTCATAAATCCTTTCATTAAGTTCATGATGGAATTTGAAGTTAATGGTAGCCTTCCTTTCCTCGATGTTCTTATTTCAAGAAAGGATGATGGTTCCTTCTCCCATCAATTTTTTTGGAAGAAAACTCATACTGCGCAATATCTTCACGCTAGCTTGCACCATTTCCTTACTCATAAATTAAGTGTCCTCAACACCTTAGCCACTAGGGCGTTGAACTCTCTAATGAATCTCACCTCGATAGGGAGAAGACCCACCTCTTGAATGTTTTTTGTAAGAATGGTTATAGTAGATCCCAGGGCCTTAGAGTCTTTCTTAAATATGAAAAAGGTCCTTGTAATAATAAAAAAGAGAAAAATGAATGGTCATGTGGTGTGTGCCTTCCCTTTATTTAAGGAACCACCAATAATATCGTCAGGATCCTTAAGAAGCATAATGTTTCTTCATCTTTCAAACCCCTTAACACTATTCACAGCTCTCTCAAATAGGTTAAAGATCCTGTGAACCCCAGGGAAGGGAAGGGTGTTTAAATCATTCTTTTATGATGCGAGACTCCTTACATTGGTGAAACGGGTTGGTTAATTAATCAAAGGATTTGTGAACATGCTGCTGACATTAAACATGGAAGATCCCACTCTTTTGCCCTAGTTGAGCATGCATACAAAAATAATCATCATAGCTGCATCAAAGAAGCTAAGGTTATTGCTAGGATTGACCATTTCCATCATCGTAAGTTAAGGGAAGCCTTAGAGATTGAAAAAAGGCCTATTAATCTAAATAGAGATGATGGCTGGAATATTTGTAGGTGTTGGATTCATGCCCTATATTCCTAGGTGGGTTTGATTATTTTTTGTCCTGTTCCTCTTCCATGTTTATTATTATTAGTAATCTATATAATATAACCTTAGTTATTATGAAAAAGTTGTCGATTTTCTTAGTTAAGTGGCGTTTCTCGCTTTTGATTGATTTATATAAATTTTAGATCATTTTTTATAAAAAATTTTGGATTCAAAATTTTTGTGATTTATATTGATTAGTATAATTAAAATGGGATGTCATTGATAACAATGTTTCGAACTTTTTATTGGTGAAAGACTTGATTTAATAAGGAGAATAAATAGTGTTGAAATGCTCCAAAGCCACAATAATACAGTAGAGAGTCAAATTAAAATACTAACTATTACAATAGTAAAAAATTAATATAGACATTAAAAACATCAAATAAAAATAATACTATTAGAAATTATAATAAAATAATATATATATATATAAGATTAATAAATAAATAAATAATTCTTGAGGCTATTTTCGACATAATCTCAATCTAATTGGAGTGTGTGTAAGACTTCTGATTTTAATTCATAGAATTGGAGTCATACTTCAAACACTGGTTTAAGACACATCGAGAGTTTTGTACCTTACCCTTTTATATCATTTGGGGCAATGGTGTTGTAGGAATCATAAGATATTTGGGCACAAAAAGGTAGATGTAAGACATACAATATTGTGGATTGCGGCCTACTACTTAGAAATAGGTCCCAAGAAAAATGTACTAAAATCGAGGAAGATTATAAAACAGGATGTGTGGCAAAAGCTCCCTGTTGGATTCTTTGATGGTGTTTGTACCAGCAATCAATGTGGATGTGGTGTTCTCATTATCACCGAGCCTAGATGCTATTACCATTTCTGGTGTGAGGGTGACAGGGGGACCAACAACATGGCAGAAATCATTGCATTATGGGGTGTACTCTTCACTGTGAAGTGGCTCAACATCAACGATTTACACGAGATTCTAAAGGCTCCATAGACTCGATCAAGGGGCTCTCTCGTTTCCATCCTCCTTTGTTGTCATATTGGATGAAGCACATCCACATCTTGGAACGTTTCTTTCAACACATCACCTTCAAGCACATCTACAGGGAGCATAACATCATTGTTGATATGCTTTCGAAAAGAGATGTTACATCAACACCTAGGGTCATTCATTATGCTATTTACAAATATGATTCCAGGACTGACTCTGACAATATTCTTACATCTTAGTTTCTGCAATTTACTTCTTATTTAGTATTGTACTACCTCTGGTATTTTTGGTCCATTTTCTGTAATTTAATTGTTATTTCGTATTGTACTACCTCTGGTATTTTTGGTCCATTTTTCCTCTTTATATGTTTCACTTTCTCTATCTATGGAGGACTCATACACATAAAGGAATAGCTAATGATAAGATTAGCAATTACATTTACAACACTTATATCTGTAGTACTTTTGCTTTGATTCACATGGTTTGTAAGAGACCGGATGAATTGGACTGAGAATTATCTATGTACTTGTTTTCTCTTTTCATATATAAAAGACAACGTTTTTTTTCTTCTTTAAAAAAAGATATATAGGAAATATTAACCATGAAACTACAGAAAGAAAAAGATATTTGTAATTTTCCCATATTTTTAAAAAGACTTCTTTTTAGTTCGTTTGAAAATCTAATAGGTTGTTTTTGGTTGCAGGGTTTAAATAAGTGAGGAGAAGTTGTTGTAGAACAGGTTTGATAGAGACATCCTATTCGTGCAACTTTGAAACCCCAACCTATTCAAATGCATCCAAATATGTGTTATGGGATGTAGTCTATCCAACCAGCCATGTTTATTCAATCCTAGTCCAAAACATATTTTCAGGAAATCTTTTGTATTTTATTTATTATTTGTATTTGATTTAAATTTAAGTACTTGTTTTTTAAATTTTTTTAAATAAGGAACAAGTATCTAGTTGTCCTTATTGAAAATGTTTATGTTATCATATTTTTTGGTGTGTTTTATAGAGTTATAGTTTAGTTAATTTTTATGATTTTTTAAAACTAGTTATTGTGAGATGTATAATGAAATAAGTATTTTGATGTTTATTATGGATTGATGCTTATTGATGTTTACTAATCATTTAATTTACAAAGTTGCATTATTATTAATAGAGATATATAAATTAAATAGCTAGTAAATGTCGATAGACATCAATCCATAATAAACATCAAAACACTTACTTAATCATACATATCAAATTGTTAAAATTAAAAAAAATTCATAAAAAACAACCAAATTATAACCTTATTTAAAATAGTAATAATTATTATATATATATATAATGATTATTAATCATGGATAATCACTCTCACTTTATCATGAAGATTCTTAATTTGTAAATAGGCTATGTTAAAATAGCATAGGCTAATACCATGACTCATCAATACCACGCAAAAAAACATAACTCATTTCATATGACATTTAATTAATGAATTTAATTAGAAGGGCAAAAAATGGGTAACTAATTTGGAAATACGTCTTAACCTTTGATTTTTGTATATCCCATTAGTGGGTGGATAATTCTTCCATCCAACATTGGAACACATAGGCTTAGCCTAGTTTGGGAAAAAATATATATATTCTATGGAGGATAAATCTTACCGTCCACCTATCAATTATTGATAATTAAATTAAAATTGTGGAAGTCATATTCCAAAATATACATGTTGATTATATTCCATTCCACCATGTTTCTATCTTTGCCACTCTTTTGTTAGAGTCTTATTGCCCATAAACATCTTGTTTTACTTTAGTACAATCCTTAACTTATTTAGATTTCTCAATTTAGAGTTAGTGCAAAAATAAATTGTAGTTAGAGTTTAACCTTGAAAATGTAGTCCAATGATTAGGTGGAAAAATTTAATTCCCATAAATTTTATGATTCAATCCCAAACTAAACTATATATCTAAAAACTACTCCAAACATAATTTTTTCACTTGACCATTGTAATTGAAATTAAAAAAGAAAAAGAAAAAAAGTAGATAACACTATATCAACCTAAAGTGTAACACCGCCTGATAATTCTCCTTTGCATTCGAACCGAGAGAGCCATGTGGGGCTTGATCTTTGTTTTCCATCATTTCTAAACATTTTTCTAAAGTAGACCGAAGACTCTCGTGAAGTATTTTGTATAATTTCGTCCTATGCCTCTATATAGTGCAAGTATTCTCCTCTCTGGATAGATGTAATATGACCTGAAATCTTCAGCATCAATCATATCATTCAAAAGAACATCACAGCATAGTTCGTTCCCTTTGGATCGTTTTTTTTTTTTTCTAGAAATGAAGCAAAGACTTTCTTTCATATTTTAAAAGTGCTCTCGATTTCATCCCACACCTAAGTAGTCACATAACCAACCATGAGAAGGTTGTAAGTATGTAGAGTGGAAGTGAGGCCTACATGTAACCAATGGGTTTGACGTGCTTCTCTAAATTTGTAAGTATATCTTTGATAGCTATGGATGTGAATGCTAAGGGTTGTACCTTAGCCTTGAATTCGTCAATTGAGTCACAAAATCAGACTTTTCAAAATGTGATCTCCATTTTTATGATCATTAAGGACATCCTTAAGGGTTTGGAAAATGCAATATTAAAAAAAAAAAAATCAAAATCAATCCCATGCAAACCAAAGGGCAAAAATTCACAAGAAGTGTGGTATTGCAATATCCAACATATAACATTTTTATGGCTAAAAAGCTTCCCCTAAAAAACTTTAATTAATTAATATCCAAAACCTAACCTTGTTAATCTAGTTATGAATTATGTGCACCTTTAGAAGCTTAACTTACTCATTACCTAAATTTTCAATGCTTTTAAATAAAGGAAATACCCTTAGATGAACTTCCCCCTTACATAATTACATGTTCTCTAGAAATTCACAATTCTAAATCCTAAATTTGACTTGGAAATCTAGTTAGATATGTAAACAACAATTATAATAGACCACTGATACCAGAAGATGATACATATTATTCATTCATTTAGTAATGTCAAGAGTCAAAGTGGGCACAACTTCATTTATAATGAATGGTTGCTCCATAAAACCTGGGTCGTTGATATCAAGATTCAAAATTTTTATTAAAGGTTTAGTAATCGCTTTATATTTTGTAGTTATATTATATAAATGTAGGAATATGTTAAAATAAGTACAAGATGAGAATACAAAGTTGTTGAAGGCTATGTTAAATTTACATAGATTGTTTGAATAGTTTTTTTAATTAATAATGAAGAATCAACCTTACATATTTGGTAATAATAATTGTTTATTGAATGAAACATCAACTATGTCACCATCAATCACAAAGGGTAAAAAATAAAGCTCAGAAGGGTTCACAACCAATTCAATTCCATAACATGAGGAAATACCCATAATACAAAATTTGTATTGAAGTATAAGCTCGTTTACTGTTCAAATATGAAGACTCCCTTGTGTTATAGGTCTTCTCTTAACCTCAAGTTTGTGAAGGGTGATATTTGTATTGCATATCATGATAAATTAACTATTGATCATACAACATGTTAATACTATAATGCATTTTAAACTACATACCCATGTATAAATTCATTTTGGAAAATATTTGAATTCACTAGGAACAAAATATGTGGTACCCATGTCACTCTTTGAGCGTACATTAATACAAGTAGACCTATAAAAATTTGTCATCATATCCTCCATGGTGATATTCAAAATGCATATGTTCGTCAAATCTATCACCACATAAAAAGGGGTTTGATGATGGAGAGAGACCATCCCCATGACTAAAATTTTATGAAGATGATCATTGACCATCACCAAAAGTGGAAGATGTAAACTATATCAATACTAAGGAATCATGGATTGACATGTTGCTTAATCAATCATTAGCATATGAAATGCATGTTGTTAACCTTTATACAGATCATATTACCCACAGTTACAAGAAGATGGTTAATGTTTAAGTATTAACAACAATTGAATATGTTTTTCAGACATAAAATACTTATAGGATATTATATAATTAAAAATAATATGGCCTCATGAGATTGTAGTAGATCCCATACAAGTTTGAGAAGCATTTCTCCAAAAAAATACTTCACAGTTGGTTGTTTCCTTTTAAGTGGAGATATTGTATCTTTTTCTCAAGTTATTGAGTGTCAAATCTAATGATGGTCTTGTCAACAAGTATTCTCTATGAATTGATGTTATAAATTAGTGAGGAACAATTTCATCAAAGTTTGATGAGAGTCTTCATTATGACATATTTATATTACATTTGTCAAACACTTTGTTTGGATAACAAATAAGCTACTTGTCTTGGTGCAAACTTTTCCTTGGGAATTTTTTAGTTTAGTGAAATATATATATATATATATATTTCAATTTTAATTACATGTCTCAACATAGTGTAAAACTTTAGGGGAAAGCCAATTTATACTCATAGAGTTGCTATATGGATTCCAACAAATTAGTAAATTTTATCATATAAACTTCTCTTGTTAATGAATCTTTGATAGTAAGTATAAAAATTTCGGGGAAAAAAAATCACCTTCTATTTCCTTTGCAAAACTAGAGGGAAACAACAAAATATCACTTGATGGAAAAAAATACATGGAAGGAATTATAATTATGCATTTGAATCTAAAATGTTTGTGATGATTTTGGAAATATGAACTAAGGTATTTGATCAATTCAACAATAAATGTGGACCAGTTGTATTTAGTGTGTTTTATCCAATATCCACAATGTATGTAATAACCTATGAATGAATATATGAACCTGCTTGACTTATGAGTAAGGTTAACCAACATAACATTTGATTTTTACTTTGTGTCCATGTGATATGTCTAATCATTCTTTGAACCATTTAAATTATATATTTTTGTCTCTTCCATGAATATTTCTATCCAATCTATACATTTCAAATTCTCAAGTATGACTATTGATATTATTAATTGAGTTCTATCATTCATTCCAACCTCAAGGCTTTCACATAGAATCTATTTTAAAGGTATTTGATTTCATTTTTCCAAAACCATTGAAATGAAATATTTAAGGAATTATTAAAATATTATCCATGTAAGTGGATTGCATTATTATTTCTTCCTTTTACAAAAGATTTCACCATTCTTCATCTTCATCATACATACCAAAAATTGATCCCCCAATACTTCCAAGTTAGGCTTATCAAACTTTTCACTTCCATCATATGCACTTCTCCATCAAAAAGAACTTTTTTTATTGACTACATTGGACTTTGGTGGAGCTTGCGCTTTGCAATGTTGAAACTCTTTTTTGGTATTGATATTTAAGCTAGAGTTCTCCTCTCACTTTGTGTATGGTTATCTTGATCCAGGTGGATATTGGTGGCCACCTACCTATTCCACATGGACCCCCACTATTGTTTCTTTATTTTTCCTTTTATTTTTTTATTTTATTTTATTTTTTTTTCAGTTTCCTTAATTGTAGCACAATTACTATATTTGGCAGTTTTTCGGGTCCTGGACTTCTTGAGCCGTTTTGAGGCTCTAAATGACATTTTTTTGGAAAATGGGTAAAAATGAGTCTTTAAAAAAATTTTGCAATCAAAATTTGTATTCCTCGGATATATATTTATAACGAGTTATTTCACACATAAAACAGAGATCGTATGCCAAAGTTACGACCTCAGGAATTTGATGTACCAATTTACCCCAACGGGCCCCACAGATTTAGTGATTCATCTCCTAGGGTTAGGTTTTTGGATGTTTAGGGTTTTCCATTGTTTCTCAATAATAAATAGGCCTTTGAGCCTCATTCTAACACATTTTAGAGGCATGTAGCCACCACATCTCTTCTCAGAGATAAGCTACAATCGCCTGAGCTAGTTTATTTCTAGTATGTTTGTAAGCATATTTCATTTCTTTAATATTAATGAAATGAAGTATTATTTCTACTACATCTTTGCATTTATGGTTATATCTGTATTTTTTTGCGTTCATGTCTAAGTTCAGATTAGTGGTATCATAGTGGTCTTCTCTTTCTATGTTTTTCTTTACATGTCCCCAACGAGGTCAGGGTATAAGGAGTTAGGGATAAAAATAGTTGAACCTTTTCAATACTAGCTCGCAAACCCTGATGAACTCCCATGGCAGAAGAAAAAAAAAGATGAGGGAGCAGGTGATCCTTTCAAAATATTGCTCGAAGAAGCCCTTGAGCGAAAAAGGAACGCGATGATGGACAACTTTGCCCAGATCCTTCAGTGAATGCCCACATGTGATGCATCTTCGTCTGGTAGTCACTCTGGAGGTGCCACTCCTTTCAAGGTACAAGTCAACTTTGACATTCCCATATTTGAAGGCCATATAGATGTAGACATCATAAATAGATGGTTAAATCTATTGGAAGGATATTTTTCAGTTCATGATTTTTCCAATAGGGAAAAAATTACTTTTTTGCTCCTCAAAGCAGCCCCCCATGTCAAGTACTAGTGGGAAACGTATTGCAAATAGAGGGGTGACAGAGAACCCTCACTGTTTTCAGCAAAACCCACTTGGAATTCTTTTCGAGATGTCGTCAAGGAAAAATATTACCCCATGGAGAGCTAAGAGGACAAGTACATACAATGGACTACGTTGCGGCAACAAAGGGATCAATATGTGCGTGAGCTAACGGATCTATTTCATACCCTGCACACAAATTTGGGTATCAAATATTCAGAGAAACATATGGTGCTTAAGTACTGCAGCTATTTGCAAAAATACATTCAGGAGGAAATGGATTTCCTCAACATCTCCTCGTTTGGTGCAACATACTGATATACTTCCAAGATCGAGCAAAAATTTAAACAAAAGAAATAATACTTTGGATCTGCGAATATGAAGCAAGGGAAAGGCACCCCCAAACTGCAGAAAAAAGGACAAAGCCAAGGCGAGGCAACCTAGGAAAACCCACCGAAGCTGCAAGAAAAGAAAAACACCACGAAGACAAACAAGGACATGGGAAAGTGGTGTGAGTTCCATAAGAGCTCCACTCACAACACAAGTGATTGTAGGGCCAAGCAGTCACTAGTGGTTGAGGTAAAGGCTTCTGAATCAGATGCATGCTCCCACTCTAAGTTAGAACTCGACAAGGGAAATGACAAAGGGAAGCAGATTATTAACACGAAGCCAAGTGCCACTGTTTCCACCACCAAGATCCAGAAGGATGAGCCCGAAGATTCATAGGAGGAGGAGCGCCTCTTCCACTCCAAATGTGTGTGAAGGGTTCTCCGTTGTAGTTCATTCTCGACATCAGAAGCTAAAAGAACCTCATTTCAGTAGAGGTTGTGAAGCGGTTGGGACTACTGGCAATAACACACCCACAATCGTACACCATCAAGTGGCTTCACCAAGGAAGAGATCTTTGCGACAATCAGTAGTGTCTCCTTCCCTACAACATCAAGACTTTCACAGATGAGGTATTGTATGGTGTAGCTCCTCTTGAAGTTTGTGATGTATTTTTATACCAACCATACTTTTGGAAGCGACGTGCTATGTATGAGTCTAGGCCTCACACTGTTATTATTACTTTGGGAAATGAGTTGTTCAGGATATCGAAGGTAGAATTTCCTACCGCCATCTCTTTGATCACTACGAAGAAATGAAGTAAGCTCATTTCCCAAATCAATAAATTTGTTTTCCTTATGATTCTCCCTCAGGGCAAGAATAATATTGTGGCCATGGACTCCATACAAGGTTCCTCCGCACAACAACAAGACATGGACAAGGTCATGGAGGAGTACAAGGACATATTCACCTCACACACATGGGTACCTCTACACCGCCAGGTCAAGCACCCCATTGATCTGACCCCAGGTGCGTCGCTATGCAATGGACCGATCTATCGACACTTTTTTTGGATAAAGATGAAATAAAGAGGAAAATTCAAGAGTTGTTGCAGAAAAGGCACATCAGACAAAGTTCACCACCTTGTGGGATCCTGATCGTGTTAGTACAGAAGAAGGATGGGACCTGGAGACTATGTATTGACTATCGAGCACTGAAAAAGATCATTATCTAGAATAGGTATCCAATCCCATGGATTGATGACCTTTTGGACCAAATCAAGGGGGAAAAATATTTTAGCAAGAATGACTTGAAGTCCGGGTATCACTAGGTACTAATTGAACCCTCTGATGTGTTGAAGACTACCTTCAAATCCAAGGAGGCCCTTTTTGAGTGGTTGTTCATGCCATTCGGGTTGAAAAATTCCCCCGCAACCTTCATGAGGTTGATGGATGATATCTTGTGACCCTTCACCAACTCATTTGTGGTGGTGAATTTTGATGACATATTGATCTTCAGCCAGAGTTGGGAAGAGCACATCTACCATATTAAAAAAGTCCTCCAAACTCTGCAAAAACACACACTACAAGGAAAAGACCCTCTAGCAGATGTTTTTTAGGAACCCCTTATAAAAATAGCTCAGATATCTGTTTGTAGTGGCAGTTTCTAGAGGAGGTCGGTGGTTGGAGGTTTTTGAGGATTTTTTTTGTCTAGTGCATTTCTCATGACACACCGCATCAGTGCATTTAACTAGAAAAGCACTGGTGTGTACTAAAAATTGGCACACAGAGACACCGTGCCATTCATACAAACCCTCCTGGTGCATCTCATTACTGTAGTGCATCGGTGTGATACACAGATTTAGGCCCAGTGCGTCATAAAAACCCGCGCAAAACAGAAACAGGCCCAGTGCCCTTTAACAAACCGTTCGGTACGTCTCAAAAACCCGCGCACCGAAACAGTGTTAAATAAATAAAAAAAAAAAATTATGGCAAAAAAAATTGCATTTTCACTTGTTCAATGCTCTAGATCTATCAAGCACTGGTGCAAATTTCCCTTGTGTTAGGTACCCTACCATCAGTGCTCTCATTGCTCGCATTGTTGTCGTCCATTGCCCACCTTCTCGGTTTCGAATTTTGCAAAATGGTGGGAAAATTTAGTTTTGCAAATTCTTCAACAAATATGCCTCCTCGATGCCCAAATGTATAGGTATTTTAATTTTTTATCCATAATTAAACTTTTTATCAGATTATATTTCTTAAAAAACTTAAAATTTACCTTTCTAAAATAAAATAAAATATCGTGCGGTGCGCTCGAGCTGTTCAGCTCGCACCGGTTTGTGATGTTGCCTGTAAATTTATAGGCCACAATGAAAATGGTGCTAACAAAAATCGCATCGGTTTTGGTGCGTTACAAAAAACGTGCACCATGTTTTAAAAAAAAAACATAAATGGCAGTGCGGTCGGTTAACCGCCTGCACCGTTGACTATCTCCAAGTTAGAGAGGGCGGTGCGTTGACCAAGCAATGTGCCCCGGGGCGGATAATTTAGTCAACGAAATTCCCTATAGACACTGGTACATAGTCAACGGTGTGGTAATTTAAATGACCACACCGTTGACCATGTACTGATGTCCGGAGGGCGGTGCGTTGACTAAACTATACGCCCCGGGGCGCATAGTTTGGTCAGCACACTACCCTCCTGATACTGGTACATAGTCAACGGTGCATTCGGTTAAGCCACCGCACCGTTGATCGTGTAATGATGTCAAGATGGCGGTGCACTGACGAAACTATATGCCCCGAGGTGAGTAGTTTGGTCAACGCACCGCCCTCCCGAACTTGTACATAGTCAACGGTACGGTTGGTTAAACGACCACACCATTGACCATGAATTAATGTTGGGCGGTGCGTTGACGTAATTATCCGCCCCAAGATGGATAGTTTCTTCAATGTACCATAGGAGAAAGTAAATTTCATGTTGTGCGATGCGCTGCAAATCTCCAGGCGCACCATGGACAGTGCGCGATAAAAATAGATGCACCGGTACTGGTGCATGACTTTTTTTTTTGCGCATCGATTGATTCCTTTCACATATATATATATATATATATATATATTTGTAAATACATGTCTCATTTAATAAATTTTTTTTATTTAATATGTGAATCATTCAGCGATGTCAAAGGAGAGAAGAGAAAGAACAACAGGAACATATGGCAAACCAGTATAACATGGTTCACCTGTGGGAGGCATGAGAGAGGGAGAGACTTATGTACCCTCACCCAATTACGGCAGACACCTAGGTGCTCCTAAGGGAGGTAGGCCTCCTCAAGTTCTATGAGGAGGCCACATCCCTGAAGGGCCATAATGGGTTATTGCGACAACTTATCTTCAGGTGGAATGCCCACCGACAGGCTTTATGGGTTGGTCCTAACCAGTGGTACGCGCCCACTGAGGAGGACATATATTTTATTACTGGCCTATCTAGGAGAGGAAAGGATTTTCCCTCATTCCCAGTGGTCCCTGTCGGCTATGAAGCAGGGAGTCAATTGGTGTACTCCTAGAGATACATTAGCACCGATCTACTGTCTCCTGCAGATTTTCAAGTCTCCATTGGTCAGTTATGTATTGCTTCATTTGGTGGAGAGGAGGTCAAGTTCCTCTCACTACTATTGTCAACCATTTCACACCATACCAGTGACAGGAAACACATTAGTTGCCCGCTTTTATTTTATGTTGATTCTTTATTACAGGCGCCACTACTTGTGAGGTGGTCTACGATTTTTTTGCGGCAGTTCTGTACAACTTTAGATAGATGTTGTTCTCAGGCACAAGGGAGGGTGAACTTCCCTTTTGCTTCAGAGCTATTTTGTTTATTTTTTGAGAGGTTTCTAGAGATAAGGCCTACTTTTGTTTGGTAGCCTTGTAGGCCGATGTTGCACATACGGATGGAGATGTGGGGCCAGATGATGCCCAAGAGGGGCGAGTCTGACTTTTCCGTGAGGATATCTCATGATGCACTGGAGTTGCTATCCAGTGTTGATGATCACACCTTCGTTCTAGTGCCATGTTTGTATACTGGCTTGGATTGGCGAGGGTGTGCCAACATCCTCTTCACAGTTGATGAGTCGCCGGATGAGAGAGACAATATTAGTGTTTTCTTAAATTTATTCTAACACGTTCTTTAACTTGTTTTTATTAAACTTTTTAACGAAATTGTCTAATTATTGTTGTGTAATTATATATATTTTGTAGATATTGGGTCATTTGTTGGCGATGAGATGCCACCACCACCAAATGATCCAGGTGTATATCCTGTTGACGATCAGGAGATGGCAGATGCGGAGGATCGTGCTGGTGACAGACATGGTCCTCATGATCATGCGCAGGTACCGGCGGGTGTGAGGCATAGGCCTGACACTAGATTTAGGATGGAGTTGGGCGACCAACTCTGCCGACTCCCAGTGGAGGAGGGAGTCAAGTCGGCCACTACCAGAGAGATACATATTGATGTTAGGCTGACAGTGATATGGAGAGGCATGCCACGTGATATGTTGACCCTAATGCGGCATGTCGTTGGAGCTACCAGCTTAGTGGCGCAGTTGAGGAGGGTCGTTCAATGTAGGCGTGGTGGAGATGTAGTACGTCTAGAGTCGAGCAACGCATCATCTGATGATCACGATCAGGGGAGTGATCATCGTTTAGCTATTACTCCACCTCACGCAGAAGATGAGAAACCTGCAGCATCCATCAGTCATGATCATGAGTAGGCACCTGATCCTGAGGAGGGCGCAGGTCCATCTGAGGAGGCAGTTCTATCAATTGAGAAGGCTGCCACACCATCCACAGATCAGCAGGTTGGACCATCCACGTCGAGTCATCATGAGCAGGTAGTTTATCCTGATCAGTATGAGGCACCTCCATATCAGAGATCAAAAGGTACGTGATGATCGACATCAATTTGAGCTTGTCGAGGTTGCACCATCGATTGAGAAGGCCTCGACTAGTACTACTATTGATGTACCACCAGCTGATATTTGACATTTATATGCATTTATAGTACAATTGTATATTTTTGACATTATATATATATGGTCCATGTATTTTATGTCCATGTTGTAGATGTATTTAATTTACAGGTTGGTGTTCATCATGATGTGTATATTGTTAGGTCATGTTAGATATGTTCATTTAATGTGAAGCTTGGAGATAGATGTGATTGTAGTTATTTGACATGAGATGTATATTTGATGTTTATGTTGTGATGGTGTTATACAATGCTTGTGTCTTGTTAGATTATCTTGATCACGGTTATTAGATGACGTTAGCGAATTTGAAGATGTTTTTTAGTCAAATATGATGTTTGTACGATGGTTATCATGATCGTGATGTTTATTTTTAATATCAAATCATGATATTTATTAAATATATGTCCCGATTGTAATTGAAATTTTAATTTTAATTGTATGTAAAATTGTAAAATTGTAATTGTATTTCTAATTGTAATTGTATGTAAAATATTCGTAAATTTTTAATTGTAATTGTAATATTTAATTTATTATGAAATGATTGTAATTGTATATATGTAAAATTGTAAAATTGTAATTGTAAATAGAATTGTATGTAAAATTCTAAAATTGTAAAATTGTAACTGTAATTGTAATTTTAATTTTAATTATAATTGTATGTGAAATTGTAAAATTGTAATTGTATGTAAAATTATAAAATTGTGATTGTAAATATTGTAATTGTAATTTTATATGAAACTGTAAAATTGTAATTTTAATTGTATTAATGTGAAATGATTGTACTTTATATATATATATATATATATATATATATATATATATATATATATATATATATATATATAATTGTAAAATTGTAATTGTAATTGTATGTAAAATATTAGTAAAATTTTAATTGTGTTAATGTGAAATGATTGTAATTGTAATTGTATATATGTAAAATTGTTTAAAATTGTCATTGTAATTTTATGTAAAATTCTAAAATTGTAATTGTAATTGTATTGTGAAATTGTAAAATTGTAATTGTAATTGTATGTACTGCCATTATTCAATTTTATTAAAATTTGTAAATTTGTAAAATTGTAAATTAATTGTCAATTTTGAACCATAACTATCGTAAGTAAAATGTATACCGTAAATATTGTTAAATTACCATAATTGTAAAATTGTAAATTTGTATGAATATAAATAATTGTAAAACAATAAATCTAGAATATATGAATTTTTGTAACATAATAAAGTTTAGAAAATAATACAAATAAATTCATGTACTTTAGATTATCATTGTTTTATTATGATCTTATATACAAAAAAAAAAAACTTTATACAATACACCATTGTTTTCGAGATCAACATAATTGCAAATTATCAAGTGAAATGATTTTAACTTTAACACAATGAAAATTACCAATTAATTCAAAATACATATTATAATGTTTCGAAAAAAAAAAGTCTTACTTATAAGGTAATTAAGTCCTCTTCTTTATAAAAACCCATTTTAAAAAGTATAAATGATGAAATAACACATATACCATATCAATCTCGGTTCTCATGATCACCCTCATTATCTTCCAGCTCGCTTGGCATGATAACACTATTGTTCTCAAAAATTTGTTTTGATCTAAGGTCACTTCCCAATACGAACCACCCATCCCTATCCAACACATCTGGGTAAAAAAACACTTGGTTGCAGTGTTTGGGGAAAACACAGGGTTCCTTAGCTTCATCCCACATATTTCTAGAGTTGATACATATTAACCTACTATCATGATCTTCCTTTACATTATTCTGATCAAAGGTGTCCCGCCACTTGCACCTAAAAATAACACATTGGAAAGAAGAGAAATCCATTTCAATGATCTCTTGTATCTTTCCGACGTAACCTAACGTCCCTCGTTCTAGGTTTTGATCATGGTGGCTAGATTGACTAGATTGATCGAACTTGACTTCCACTCCAAAGTCTTGTGTCATGTGTCCATAATCGACATTTTATATGTGAAAATGGTGTCCATATGGCCACATAGATGGGAACAAATGCACCTATATGTTGGGGCCTTTGTTTTATTGGTCTTGCGTCTGACTTTAAGACTATGTGCATTTCCCCCATGTCCCCTTTTATTCCCTTTAGCTCTGCTACTGAAGATGGGAATAATTCTTCATATTCCTGTAGTAGGTCAAATATTTCCTTGGTTGTTTCTGTATCCCAGTAATCTCCGATAGACGCGATTTTGGGTTTCTTTGTGCTTCCAATGTTCAGCTTCTTAGTCTTCAAGGGTAGCAGGTGTAGTCCTTCCGTGGTTGGTTCCTCCTGTATATCTCACTCCCCTTCTTTTTCTTCAAAGTATAAGTGTCGGAGATTCTCTAAATCATCATCATCCATCTCACGATCTATCTGTTTGCATGCTATTGACTCTTTGATTTTCTGTTCTGAGAGTGGTAGTTCTTCATCTTCCTGAATCTCTGGAAAAAATAGTACTCTTCTTATGGCTTGGAGTGCATCTGTAACTAGTTCTGTTTCTCCCTTAAAAGAAAAACATTGCATAAACTTTTCCGCAACTACTCGCCAGGTGCCAGTTCCTCTCTTTTTTTCTTCCATCAAGTACCAAGCCTGTGGAATTGTGTCCAGTGAATGTATAAAATTATGCCTCCATAGAGATTCTGGATACTCTGCTTTCTTCCAGCTATACTCACAATTCTTTAAATGTTCTAGGGGGTCAGAGTCCCCTTGGTACTTTTTGATGAATTGTGGCCTTGAATCTTCTTGGAACCTAGCTCTTAATGCTATTGCAAAATCTTCCCATTGCGGAAGAAAGTTGCGATGGTTAACCCACCATCTTGCTAACATGGATTGTAGTGCTACATCCATAAGAGTGACTCTATGTTCTATTGGTACCTTTTCTTCTACTTTTGCAATAAATGTATTTACAACATGCATATTTTACAGAGTCAGATATCCTCTTACCTCGGTTCCAATCCGGTTGACACCCTGAATGTTAGCACATCTTCTAGTGTTGGTTTCATATCTTCCATGTTGCCAATCATCCCAAGCTATTTCTGATTCCAAATCTAAACTCTGAACACTTCTCCAGCTTACGGTCCCTCCTGTTGTTGGATTGATATAGTCTTCCCTCTTCCCTGCCGTCATCTAGTAAAGTTGATCGAGAAGTTGAGCATTCTCTCTATTGTCAACAGTCTCTGTATATTGGGGTCCTTGATATGGGTCAAGTGTTTGAATCACCCCGACTTCCGAGTCTTCAAATATCATCAATTCTTTTTTCAAATCAATCACTGCATAATTCTCGAAGGCCCAATCTATCCCTAGTAAAGAAGGATAGGGATCCTTGTCCCCCATGATGTCTATCACCTCAAAATCTGTATATGTTTTCACTCCCGCGACATCAACCTCGATCTCTTCTAGCCTCCCTTTGGGTACAATACAATACTAATTTTCCATTCGGAGCTGTATTGGTGAGTATGTCAATTTTGGCCTCCCCGGTGCTTTCCATGTCTTTCTAGTTAGAATGTTGACATCCGATCCTAGATCGAGCATTGTGTCTTTGATTTAAATCCCGTGACTTGAGTATTCACACAAAATTCCTTTCTGGTTCTTCTCTTGCTTCTTTTTATCCTTCTTATGTATTTTTCTTTCGAATTTCTTGACTCTCTCGGCTCTGCATTTTCCTGCACCACCAACTCTAGGTTCTGCTTTACTTGTTCCAGCATTGGTGCATTGGTTACAATTTTCAAGAATAGTTGAAACCATTCCTCAATCAAGGTACTTGTATGAGTCTCCTTCTCTTTTTTGAAGGTCGGCTGTGGAATCCCAATACCTCTACTCTTCCCAATATGGGAAAATGTTTCCACTACCTCCTTAAAATATTTCTTATGTCTGTCCGGTCTGAAAGCGTTCTTTGGAGATGCGGGCTTGATCAGCTTTACTGGGTCTGTACTTTGTGCATCATCCCTTGTTTTCTTTCCTCCCCGGGTTATTATGGATACACTTTACATGGGATGAGATTCTACTATTCTTGGTTTTGCATTTACTAGATTAGCTCCTCTTTGTCTAGCTCTGTCCTCCCATCTCTTAATCAATTCTGGACAACCTTCAGTTGTGTGTGTGTTAACTCTGCACTGAGAGCACCATGGCCTTCTGGGTAGCGGACATTCCCTTGCTATGTGTCCTTCTTGATCAAAATTATAGCACCTTACTAGTCCTCTTCCTCCGATTTTGCCACCTCTCATTCCTCCTCCTCGACCCCTTGGAGTTTCATTCACTCTATAAGATGGTATGTCTGGTTGTTCTGCCAGTGCATCAAGGGCTCTACATTGCTCTGTATTATGCGTTGTAGAAGCACAAAATTCACAGTATGTATTGTTTGGAACATTGGAATATTTTTGCAAATTGGACATAGTCGTGAAGGATGACCAATGCCTTTGCATATTTCATAGTAGTTGGTTGCGGTCTAATTCTGTTGAGTAGGGACCCTTGGAAAGTGGGGTTGCGGTTGGTATAATCCTTGAGTATTTATCTGCGCCCCCAACTGGTGGAGCCCCATGTGTCCCTGTTGTTGAAGTTCCTACATTTTCCCCCCGCAACCTCAGGCATTCTGTGGCCACGTGTCCCTCCATCAGGCAATGGGTACACCATAAGTTGGGCCTTGCAGGTCGTATCGGCTGAAATATGTCTTTCATCTTCTCCGTTAAACTAGTTATCTAATGTTGTAGCCCTAATATGGAAGGGTATTGTACTATCGCTCCTCCTCTGAACTCTTGCGGATACCCCACCATAACTTCTATCTTCATGGCTCAAGGGCATCTTGTAGGGTATCAATCTTCTATCGTGTCAGTGGAGTTCTCGTTAACGGGAGGAGTGCTTTAATAAACCAATCCCATTGGTGATTTGGATTGATTGGGTAACTTAGCTTCCCAATCGCATCCTTGAACCTTCTCATCAAGTCCCAAGCCGTTTCTCCTTCCCGTTGCTTGATTTCCCACAACTCAGACAATCCTTTTGAACATTTAATGAACCAGTGAAGAGCTCTCTCTCTTAGAGTATTATGGAACTCAATCAACTTAACTACCTTTAGTGTCTGCCAAGCTCTCCATATCGCTTCACAGAGATACCAGTGTTGCTCCACATCATCGTTACCCCTCCCGGATAATTCTGGGTACTGGGTGAATGATCCCGCCATATTTCCTTGTATGGGTGGTACTAAAATAAAACCTCTACTTCCTGGCTGAGAGATTGTATTACTAGCACTGTAGTAGTAGATATCTGTACTGTAGACTTAACACTATTCGACTTGATAAATTCCCGTAACTTAACAAAAAATTTATCAGGTGGATGATAGAGTACTAGGGGAAGGTTGGGACTATAGCTACTTGAACTTTGGGGAATAGGATTACCTTGTGTTGTGGGTGCCAACCTCTCTCGAAATAGTCACTCCATCGCAACATGCAGCTCCACAACGGATGTCTCCTCGGGGCGCGCATCCTCCACATTAGACTTTTCTCCCTTTTCTCTTCGAGCTGGGATCCTATACACTTGCCTAAATTCTTTGATGGTCCCTCCTATTCCTTGGGATCCCATCTGACCTTCCATTTCCTTTGGCATCTATGGCACCTTTTCCTTGTCCTGTCGATTACTCTCCTGCTTCTCAAACTTTTTCATCACCCTTTCTCGCCACTTCTCAGCAATTTGCACCCTCTGATGTGCTCGTCGCTCTCTCAATCTACTGGAGTTTCCAACATCCATATCCCTATTCCCCCTTCTTACTTACTTGTAGCATCTTTCCCTCGGCTCCTTCCCCCAGTACTGGAGGTTTAAGTTTCCATCTTAGAACTTTGAAATACCATCAAACCCTCGTCCACCATTAAAGCTTTGATCCACAACAGGATTTCCTTCAACAGTTCTCCCCACAATCTGGATCTGAATATATCTTCGGCATTTGTAAAGGATTGGTAACACTCAGCTGCGTATTCCACAATGAATCCTTCCAAGGCAGATTGTACCCAAAAATCTACTGCTCGGGTCAAATTGTTATCTAACCGATGGAATGCTACTAGATCTGTGTGCGTCCACTTGCGACAGACTCTACGTGGTCCTCCTGGGAGTGACTTGATTTTAAGCCTCCGTGACCGATTATAAAGTTCTTCAGGAAACTTTCCCCAGAAAATTTCGTACAGGTCACTTACAGACTCAGAAAACAAGACCCGATATTTAGCAGTCTTTTCCCTCTGTTGTCAAAGCTCCACTTGTTGTGATATGAACTGGTCTAAATGATTATACCACCAGCTTTGTATTTCCCTCTCAGATATCCACGATACCATGATCTAACTCCTAAATATATTTTCATGTCCCGACAACAGAACCATTTGTTGGCGAAAAAGGAGGTCTCTGGGCAAGACCCAGGTTCAAGGTAGAGGCCAACAAGGTTTCCACAATAATCTAGCACAACGCCGACATTTTCACCCTACTCCTGAGAGAAAAGTGTCTCACCCGAGGCATGCCATGACCTTAGTAAGATTAGAAGATAGATCATGTAGAAGACAAATACAACTATGAAGAACAAATAAGGAAACTTAAAGCAAAAAACAGATCTCGCCTCTCTGTATAAGCTATTACTCATCAATCATGTTCAGAATGTTGAATTAAAATTTAAACTGGGAATACATTCATAGTAAGAAAAGGACTAACAATCAACTCATATCATTACACACAACACTAACTAGATTTCATTATCAACATAAAAACAACATACATCTACTCCACAGAGTTTATTACAGTGTGATTTAGTACAACAGAGCTCTCATAGAGCTCTCCTAGGGAGGAGGGGAAGCAACAAGGATGAATCTGGAGTTCATAGGTATTCAAAGATCGACGATACTGAACCTCAGGAATCTCCCAATGTTTGGAACAATGGGAGCAGCAATGTAGTGTACAAAATTCTTGATGAGAAGAGTCCAGAATGGATCACTGTGGCTGGGGAGAGAAATACCTATACATGCAGAGGACATCAGTAGAATTACCGGATTATCAGCAGAGGGGAATGACGTCTTGACAACATTCCAGAATGTGTCCAAGAGAGCCAAGAAGTTAGGGGACTGTGATTATTATAAGAGGCATGAGACCAGAAGAGGAGGGAAGGGAGCGAAGATAGACCTCATCAACAATCCAGTAGTGAAATTTTCCTGCTATCTAATAGCATGTAAAACAATGAGGCATTATACCAAAGGCGAATGCACCCTCGACACCATATTAGTCATGGAACATTGCATCCAGGGAGCACAGTTAAACTGGTGTACCTTCTTATTGAACGAACTGTTTCAGGCCTGTGAGGATAATTACAGGTGATTCACAAGATTCATTTATGGCTATCTCGATATAGCATTTGCAATGTGGAAATGGACTCACCCGGGGATAAGGCATCTCGCAAAAATCACAAACAACCAGCCAATAACGTTAATATTTACGCCCTCGAGAGTATTGGGAGATCCCAGCACCAAGGAGGTCAATGAGGAGGCTTTCTCATTCTGGTATAGGCACATGCAAAGGGTTCTGAGGGACCTGTTGGACAAATATTCTTCGCAGATATGGTTCGAGGTAACCCATAAGCAGACATATATCAGACCTAGTTGCATGGATGAAACCACGTTCCGAATGTGGCCGTTAAAGTTTCAAGTAGAAGAAAAAGCCTTCCACACCGAAGTCTGTTCGTGGCCAGGAACTGCGATGGAGGTTAGAAGTGGAATACTCCATTATTTGTTTGAGGCGATACTACAAAAAGCACTCCCATGGGAGACACTAAAGGAAACAACGAGGAGGATTTCCCAACTACAGCTACGACCTTTACTGGACCAGCTGGACACGAGGGTGAAGGACTTTAATCTAGTAATAAAAAATCTCACAAGTGCCTCTACTGTGTTTCCTTCTTTTTCTAATTTCCAGTCTTTGAATTATGCATCACCATCCAAAAAAACCCCTCTCGTTATTGCCCTAACTTTCACCATGTTCAAATTACCTCTAGCAACCACAGTCACCCCAATCCGCAAGAGCAAGGCACCCAAGCCCCCGGTAGCTGCACCAAAGCCCAAGAAATCACAAATTATGGTGCCCAAGCAAACAGTTGATCTTACCGGGGAAGATTAGACCCAACCTATGGATACAGGAGTACTAGTTCAAGAAGAGTTGGAGGTTACCGCCCAAGTAACCTCCATGCTACCTGTGTTTGATCCATCCTCGGTTATAAACATTCAGACATTGTCTCCACCTCATACTCACAACTCATCACCACATACTTCATTCACTTCTAAAGACCCCTCCATTCACACTTTGTCCACCTTAGCAACTATCTCAAATCCCATAAAGCTAACCAACAATAAAAATGGCGACACAGAGGCAGAAGTTAACTCGGGTATGACTAGAGTACCTGAGGTTGACCAACCCTCGGTGGGAAAGGGAACTTTCCTAGAACTATTATTTCAAGGCAGGTATTTTACTTTAGATACAATGCCCTCATCAATGGAGCTGAACCATTTTCAACAAGCAAACCTGATACTGCAGCAAATTATACCGACCACTAGTATGAATAACCCAGAACCTCAGTTGCCACGACAGAACCAACCAGTATCCCCACAAGAGAACTCAGAGAGATCAATCGCTATTGGGCAACCCCTCAGAGAAAGACAGCCAACCCAGGACATGTCAAGCGTCGAGAGAATGCAGAGCTGGAGGGCTTGCCAGTTATAAAATTTCATCCAGCTAGCAACACAACAAGCAGAAGGGCTGCACAACAACCTCCAACAGAGATTCGAGCAGCAACAACAACAGGTCATCGTGCTTACTGAAGAGTGCAATCAGCTTAAAGGGGAAAAGGATAATCTACAGGAGTAATTGGAAAAGGTACATAAATATTCAAATACCTCTGGCCGACAGTAATTTCCTAGGATAAAAAAACACCAAAGGACATATTGGCCTGCTCAATGGTCGAAAGGTCTATCCGAGTGAAAATGGCATGTGCAAATCTCAGCAGATCAAACCAGGAGCTCAAAGAAATGCTAGTTGCCAGACTAGCATTACCAGACCCTGCCACAGTATATGCTGAGAAGGTTATCGAGAAACAGAAGCAGGTAACCAGCATGAAGGAAACCCTGGGGACAATATTCAAAGAGGCCTACAACCTACTGAAGAATTTACACAAATGCTTGAACTCGTTAACAATGAAAGCCTAACCAATCTTAGCACAACTTCAACAAATTTCACAAGAGTTCAAAGAAGCCATTGATCTGGTCGGCATAACCAAGCTGTACAACCAAGAAAAGGTGTTGGAAACAAAAATCCAGAAAATAGAAGAACACTCCGCTGCCACAAAGTAGGTCCTTAGAGAGCTAAGGCAACCAGTTAAGAAAAAAGCAGAGGCAATACAACAGATGGCGCCCGAGGCCGAGCCGAAGATACAAGAGGTATTCAGCAAGCTGGCGCCTGTAGCAAGTGATGTTGAGGCTGAAAGAGTCACCACCCAGACATAACAGTTAATTAAAGAGTGGCAATAGGCAATCACTAAGTTCACAGAACTCAAGTCCTCAGCATTGAGCAAGGTTCTAGAGTTGGGGCCTTTGTTTGGACAAAGTGAAGAAGAAGAAAAGATAAAGTCAGCCTCTGAAGCCAACAAATCAATGGAAGTCGCAACAACAGGTAAAGATTGACTCGGGACGAGTCAATAGTGTGTGGTCGGAGCCTGTTGGGGCCTTTGTTTTGAAAAAGAAACAGTTTTGAGTTGTGGAAGGGTGGAGGATAGGTGACAGAACACAATTAAGGTAGACAGGGAGCTGTCACGATTGCGGAAATCCAGAAGATAGGTGGCGCGATAGTTGCGGAGAATAGTGCAGATGGCAGATACGGGAGACAAGAACAATCAGTAGAACTCCCAGTAATCAAGAAGAAGCAGAAAGCAGCAAAGCAGGAAAAGAGGAACGACTGACAGTCACGCTGGCGAAGGAACAAATAGACAGTCAGTCAACGAAGGAGAGTTAGTTAGTAAGTGTGGCAGAAGGCCGATAGAGGGAGCAGAGCCATAGGAGAGCTCTGTGAGAACTTCGTTGTACTGAATCACACTGTAATAGACTCTGCAGAGTAGATGTATGTTGTTTTGATGTTGATAATGAAATATAGTTGTTGTTGTGTGTAATGATATGAGTTGATTGTTAGTCCTTTGCTTACTATGAATGTATGCCCAGTTTAAATTTTAATTCAACATTCTAAACATGCTTGATGAGTAATAGCTTATACAGAGAGGCGAGATATGTTTGTTGCTCCAAGTTTCCTTAGTTGTTCTTCATAGTTGTATTTGTCTTCTACATGATCTATCTTCTAATCCTACTAAGGTCACGACACGCCTTGGGTGAGACGCTATGCTCTCTGCAGTAGGGTGAAAATGTCGGCATTGTGCTAGACTACCTCGAAACCTTGTTGGCCTCTACCCTGAACTTGGGTCTTGCGTAGAGACCTCCTTTTTCTCCAACACTATACAAAAGTTAAAAAATCATAGTGTCATGTGTCTTATAATAACCCAATAGTTAAATATGAAATATAGATGTAATTACATTTCAAAGGTGCATTATTAAGTTTAAAATGTACATAAATATATTATTACCGAGTGGGTGCACCCAATCCCTACGTTTAGTGCATCATTTTCAGCACACGGGTATTGACCGATTGCACCGTATTTCTCTCTGACTTGGTCAACAACCCAACTGTTGGGGCATATTTTTGGCATATTTTATTTTAAATGATCGAGA
Organism: Pinus albicaulis; assembly: GCA_034641835.2. Taxonomy (NCBI): domain Eukaryota; kingdom Viridiplantae; phylum Streptophyta; class Pinopsida; order Pinales; family Pinaceae; genus Pinus; species Pinus albicaulis. The sequence continues at coordinate 561,565,943 of CM076582.1, forward strand.
TAAGGCACACTTCTACCATTCAACCATTTGAATTCTTTCTTGTCACTATCCCATTTCATCCTCTTTTGTTCGTACAATGCGACCCATGGTTGTGTCACTTCAGAATTGTAAAGAACGAATTTATTGATTGCTTCACTTTCTGCATTCGCTGATGAAATCAAATCGGCGTATAGTACATATGAGATCAAAAATTACATTGTATCGAATTTAAACATGAATATTTACTTTGTGTAGATTTTAAAAATTATAAGTCGCTTACTCTTTATCAAACTCTCTTTTCCATTCGTTTGGAACAACTCCTCTTCTCTTTTGTCTTCATCCCTTGCATCGTCCCAAATCACTGCACCTAGTCTATTTTCGATCTGCTTGATGTACTCATTGTCATAATAGAAATACTCATACGATATGTACCCCTATGCCATAGACCCCTCGGGTTTTGCCCTTTGTGAAACAAAACCTTTCAATTTCTTCATATACCTCTCTAAGAAGAACATCCAACGAAAAGAAACCACCCCAACTAATTCAACCTCATCTATTAGGTGGATTAGAAGCTGACCCTGCAAGTCCATGAAACTCGTCGTCAATTCCTTCTCAAACATACAAAAAATCTCAACTATCTCTTGATGCCACCGTGGAATGCTAGCCACATGAATCTCCTTTGACGTGATCCAATGTACAAATGAAAATAATTTAGATATGGCACATCCTAGGTCTTGGGGAAATTCATGTTTCACACACCCATGCATGAACAAAGGATAATGACACTGCAAAGTTATAAACATGTGCAATAATATACAAAATTAGTTATGCATTATGATCCGTGCATGGGATAAAATTTATTAATATAAAAAATAATAAAAGAATGCTTTTGAAATTATATGTACTCTTAGAAGATTCAAATGGTCATGTGATTTCAACCTCGAAAAATGGTCATCCACAGTGAAGCAGTGCCGTAGTGAAGATGGCACCCTCACACCCATTATAACTTCCTTTGCCAAATAAATATCATACTTTTTTTTAAATCCATGGGACATCACCTTCTTTCAAATACCATGAATTAGAGGGAGCAACACCTGCCTCTGATCCTGTACTTTCTAATCATCTTGGCTAATGTTTCTTTTTAGTTTTTGAAGTAATAAGATCTTTCCTAACAACCAATGTGTCACTTTGTTTCGATGATATGTGCCTCCATAAAGAAGATGAAACATTTTTAAATATATGCATGGGATCTAATAAGTGGGTAATATTAAGATGCTCCAAATATGGGAGGTTATAAAATATAGATTTCCTTTTCATCCCAATGGGAAATTTCTCAACATAGGTGTCGAAGAATTCTGGATCATCGAACATAGGCTCCCCATTTTAATCAAGCATTTCTATGATCTCCTTCTCCTTCTCTCTCTCATATGCTCTAAGTCATTCAACTGGTGTAGTTATTGGAGGACTTTGGGTTCTCTCTCTTTTAGCATTGAAAGTAGATGTTGCTCTTCTGTAAGGGTGTTCTTCTTGGAGGAATACCCTGGAGCAGTCATACACTGGCTTTTGTAGGTCATTGGACCATCTAACTTCCAGAGAAGGTCCACAGCATTTACATCCAAAATACCCTTTTGGTACAAGACCTGCGATATTATTGTATACAATATATATGCGTGGCACATTAAAGAATATCATGAAGATCAGAACAATTACAATGAATTAAATAACTAATATGCGAAAGAATATTGTTACATATATAAACAAGTCAATAAAAATGTAATTTACCAGATCAAACTCCTAGGCCTGGATAATCATGTGTCGTGTAATCACATATGCCATACAACATAAAACTCCTCTCTGCTGCGATGGGTATTGATACATCGTATACATTTATCCCATCCCATAATTCCTTCAATTCATCTACTAGTGGTTGTAAGTAGACATCCATATTCTTCATTTGTCTTCTACCAGGGACTATGAGAGCCAACGTAAGATGTTCATTCTTCATGGACAACCATGGGGAGATATTATTATTGATCACTACTACAGGCCAAACATAATAGTTGGTGTTCTGGAGGGAATAGGGGTTGACACCATCCATGGCTATATTGTATCGTAGACTTCGTACTTCATCCTTGAAATTTTCGGGCCATATATCCTTTATATGCTTCATGGCTATTGAATCTATTGGGATTCACATAACTCCCAACTCACTTCTATGTGAGGCATGCCATCCCTGTAACATAGCCAATTCTTTGCAATGAAAAAGCCTTTAA